>JAODAL010065366.1:0-18266 GCA_025379985.1 Phyllomedusa bahiana | reverse complement strand
CCCCCTTCCCCAGTAGCCAATCCGCTGACATCTTGAGGTAAAGGCATTTTGAGATGAAGAGGGTCAAGGGAAGCGTTTTCTTCCTCGTAGATTGGAAAGGGGCTTCGGCCCCGAGGAGAGGTCCCCTGGGAGCCAGAATGCAACATCCTGAATCGTGACCTCCTCCTCAGGTTTTCCTGAAATCCTAAAAAGGGAGGGAGGTCTAAGGGGGGGGAGAAACTGAACGGTTGCGCCGCGGTCCGGTCCAGGACCGCGGTCGCACCCGTGTCCCCCTCGGCAGGTCCCCGGCGGGGAGGGGTGCCGCCGCGGGTCCCACTGTCGCCCGTGGCTGCATCCGTCCCGTCCTCCTCACCTGCCCCGCGCTCCTGTTCGGTCCGCGCCCCTGCTGGCCGGAATGCGCATGGCGCGCCGCCCCCTCTTTCTTAAAAGGGGACAGTGCGCCGGTAATTGGCTAATTGCCGGGCGCTGTCTCTATTTTATTTTGGTCCCACGCCCACTTCCCCGCTTGACCCTTGTTGCCCCGTGCCTTTGTAAAAACTTTCCTGATAGTCTATTTGCCTTGCCGTGTACCAACCTGCTACGTTTCTCGACTCCGAACCTCTGCCCTGCCCGACCTTATCGCCTTTCCACGACCACGAACCATTGCCGCTGCCCTGACCATACTGCCTGCCCACTGCTACATTCTTGGAATACAATTTTGTACCTCGCTGCACCTCGGCTGCCGCCGCAGGCAAGTCACGTCGGGGGTAACGACCTGGTAGCCTCACGCCGCAGCAAGTCCATCCCGCTTTGCGGCGGGCTCTGGTGAAAACAGGGGGCTACTTAGATTCTGTTCCCTGACGTGGCTTAACTACCATCGCCTGCGGAGGTCCAGCGGATCCACTACCAAGTCCGTTACAGGCACTACCTACATCTGCACTTGGCCCACCCCCATCAACTACTATCTCATTGATAGTATATACTGAGCTGAAGAACCTATTTAGTACCTCTGCCTTCTCTTGGTCACCAGTGACCAGCTCCCTATCACAGGCTTTTAAGGGTCCTACTTGCTCTGACTTTCTTGGGGTTAGTCTTGCTGTCCTTGGCCACCTGCCTTTCATTTTGAATTTTAGCTGCTTTTATCACTTTTTTACAGATTTTATTAAGCTCTCTGTAATTTCAAAGCTGATGCCAAAGCCCTCTGACTTATATTTTTTAAATCCCTTTTTTATTGTTTTTCCCTTTTTAACAAAAGGGTTGAAGCCATTTTTGGTTTTTTAGTTTTAGTCGCCTATACTTGTTACCCATAGGAAATATTTTAAAATAAATTTCCCTAAAGTATATTTAAAGCTCCCCATTTGGCTTCTATATCACTATCTGCTAATAGCTGCTCCCAGTCTAGGTCCTGTATTGCGTCCCTCAATAAGGAAAATTTGGCCCTTTTAAAATTAAATGTTTTTGCCTTCCCGCTCTGTTTTTCTTTTTTCCAGTTTACGCTAAAATGAATTATATTGTGGTCACAGTTACCAAAAATTTTCAGAAACCGTGACCGCTCCGACAAGTTCTGCTTTGTTAAAAAATGACCAATCCAACAGAGAAATCACTTCTAGTGGGATCCTCCACAAACTGCCCCATAAAATTATCCTCTAACAGATTGAGGAACTTCCTTCCCTTTTCAGTCGATGCAGAACCATGACCCCAGTCAATGCCTGGGAAATTGAAGTCATCCATTATTATCACTGTACCTGCCTGTGCTGCCCGCACCATTTGATTATGCATCAGTTCTTCTATCTCCTCAGTAATGTTCGGGGGTCTATAGACTACGCCCAAAAATATTTTCTGCATTAATCCCCCCTTGTATTCCACCCACAATATTTCTACATCTTTAGCTACTCCGCCCTGTATTATCTCTTTCACATTTGCCTTCATATCACTCCTTACACACACACTCCTTCTCCCCTACTGTCCTTCCTAAAGATTAAAACCTTGAAGGTTGACAGCCCAATCATGTGAGGAGTCCAGCCACATCAATCAGCTCTTCTACAACTAGCGCCTCAAGTTCCCCCATTTTAGTTGCAAGACTTTTTAGCATTTGGTGAATAACATTTTAAGTTCCCTTCCAGTTTTACACTTTCCATCAACGATTTGGGATTGTATCTAAAATGTTCATTAGACGGCATGGGATCATACATTACCCTATCAGTAGAAAGCATGGGATTAAAATTTACCTGTTCAGATGACGGCATTCGATTAAACATCTCTCCTTCGGTAGATGGCATGGGATTATACATTATACCTTTATAACAGCATTGAAAATTTATTACACAGTTAGTAGATGGGATGAGATACATGAAATACTGTGGGTACCTATATCTTCAATGCTGGTTTGCAACACATGGATCTCCTTATCCACTGGTCTACTCCACCTCCCCCATTCCACTTCTCCACCCGCCGATATAGTCTGCCCACTCTCTAATCTATCTACCCCTTCATTTTCTATATTGTCCTCCCTCTTCATCCCTAGTTTAAATACTCCCCCCACCCCTTCTAGAATTCTTTCCCCCACACAGCAGACCCCCTTCCATTCAGGTGCAATTTAATCTGAAAAACAATTTACCCCAATGAAAAATCAGCCCAGTGCTCTAAAACCCAACCCTCTGTCCTACACCAAGACTTCAGCCATCATTTAACTCCCTGACTCCCCTAGTCTTCCTAGTAGTGCATGGCACCGGCAGTATTCCAGAGAACACAACCTTGGAGGTCCTTCCCTTCACTTTGAGCCTAGTTCTTTAAAATTATTCTTTAGGAAACTCCACCTACCATGTATTCTGTCATTGTTTCCAACATGGACCACAACAGCTGGGTCATCGCCAGCCCCTGCCAGTAATTTATCCACCCGGTCCACCACATGCCGAACCCTGGCCCCAGGAGACAGCAAACCATTCGGTGAGGCGGTCCCTGGCGACAAATTATTCTATCCGTCTTCCTGAAATTTTAAAATCCCCCTACAACTACTAACTGTCTTTTCTTACCTGCATTCCCATCCCCCCTACTACTAGTTGGGCTGCTCTTCCGGCTGCTAGGAAGAGCAGTGTCCACTAGGGCTGCCATTTCTGACACTGATTCCCCAGCATTATCACCCAACTTTTGCTAGGAATCTCAGGAGGAGATGTGGCCTTCCTTTTTCTGGTACCCCTAGAGCTCCCCCTGTCTACGTTAACCCAGCTACACGGCTCCTCCTGCTGATCCAATACTCCACCCTCAACATTTAGCCCACTAAGTGTTTGCTCCAAGAGTAGCAAACTCTTCTCTTCATTGTCAATCGCCCTCAGTGTCACATTTTGCTCCTCTAGGTCTAAAATGCAAGCTAACAGAGTAACAACATGCTCACATCTGCTACAGCGGTATTCACCCTGGACCTCTTGCTCCAGTAGTGCATACATATGGCAGATTGTGCACTGCTGGAAATTGCCAGTGAAACTGCCCATTATCCTGGGGCAACAGCAATGAAGAGGAAAAAAAAAAAAAAAGTTAATGAGATTGAAGTATTAAATAAAAGAGGTTTGTTTACTTACCAGTTTTTCTCTTATGTTTTTAAATACGGTTTGTTAACTCAGCACTCTGTTCTCTTCAAGCACTCAGCTTAAGCCAAGCAATGGAGCCACCAAGAGAGCCAGCTCTATAGAGCACTGGCGCTGGAATTTATACCTGCTGACACCAAGTAACCCCTTCCCCCCAGTCATGTGACTCAAATGTCCTGGGAGTACACCAGTGCTTTTTTTTTTTTAGAACACATCTCTTGCTTTACAGCTATGATGGAAACAGAGGAAACACAGTTGCCCTGCACTATTCCTCCCCAGGCACAAAGCGCGTCTTTTAAAAAAATATATTTATCTGACGATTCCGAGCTACAAGCTGACACTTCAGTTACTTGGATCCCTATTCTGTGAATAAGCAGCTGCACCCAGTGTATTACGAACTGTGTGTCCCATCATATCTGCAGATTCTCCTTTTATTTTTCTCTACTTAGGCTTCTAGTGCTCAGTTGTACTTTCAATAGGCCTCTTCCTGCCTCTAAATCTGCTTATTGGTATAGGAAGAGGGGCCATAAAGAGTGGTAGTGTGTGGGAGGGTATTGTCACTATTGACACATATCTACTTACCTGCTGCTGCATCATCCAAAGTCTTCTTTGCCTCCATGCAGCAAACCTTGCTCCCTGCTGTTTCCTCCTGTGGTCTCCTTCTAGTTGACACCATCAGTCTTCTCCTGAAGGATTTGTAGGTAAGTACTCCAGCTTCCAACGCCCAAGAATTGAAGTGAACAGTTGGCGTCAATGCTATATTAAAACGTATTTCTTCTTTATTAATCTCCTTTTAAAAAAACATGATAGAGTATAGAGGTCATCCCGTATGGGGAAGATGTCCACGACCTCTATACTCTGTACTATCATGTTTTTTAAAAGGAGATTAATAAAGAAGAAATACGTTTTAATATAGCATTGACGCCAACTGTTCACTTCAATTCTTGGGTGTTGGAAGCTGGAGTACTTACCTACAAATCCTTCTGTTGATCACCTGGTGTAAAGTTGACTGGGATCTCCAAGCTCCGTAAATTGTGGGTGAACACAGAGACTGAAAGGACACGTAAGTGAGCTGACAACTTTTTTTTATCATCAGTCTTCTCCTGGGCAAACTCAGAACACATGTACTGGCTCATGAGGCCATAATGGGTTATAATTGGCTAACTTCCATGCTTTATAGCATTTTATAAATGATTTAACATATTGAAGGGCTTTTCCAGGATTATAATATGATTGGTTTATTGTTAAGATAACCCATCAATATAAGATTGGTGGTGGTCTGACTCCCTCTACTCTACTTCCCCTTGCCCCCCTTATTAAAATGATTCAGATATTAGAAAAGCACTGTGTCTTCTTCATAGTCTACATTGGTCCGTACACTACCAGGGTATTACAATTGTGTCTCATTCAAGTGTACAGATCAGTATGTAATCCAAGTACAGACAACACAGAATTCTCAACCCCTAACTCACTGAACCTGTGGCATAGTCAGCCGGAATTGGAGATAACTCAGATTATGCAATTTTGGCATTGGGACTTTTTTTTCTACGGTGTTCACTGTACGAAATAAAAATGTTATATGTTAATAGATCAGTCTGGATCAATACAAATTATGTGTAGCGTTTAATTTTTTTACATTTTATTTGTAAAATGGTAGAAGGGGTTGTATTTTGAACTTTTAACATTTTTTTCACTTGAATGCGATTGCTTGTACACTGTTCTGCAAGAATATATTGCTGCACAGTGTGCAAAAATGGTTCTTCTACTACACCCTCCGGCAGGGTTTAATAAGAGTGGTAAGCCTTCGGCTGCCATGACAGCCGCTCAGCTCCCTGCAACCTGGTCATGGGGAGGGAGATGGCCGACAGGATGATTTATGGAGAGGGCTCTGCAAGTAAGCCTGCTTCATATAACCTTACTGGCATCAAGACGTAACTGTCTATCATATAATGATAAGGGGTTAAAAAATATAAAAAGTTTTGAAATTTTTCAAAGTGGAAAAACATAACAAAAACATTTAGGGCAACATGTATGATCGGGAGTTGCGCCTGCTTTCTGGCGAAAACTGCGGCTCACCGATCCGAATCCCCTGTCGGACGCAGGGATGCGATGTTAGGCGCAAGCTTCGCCACTTTCGGCTGCGCCTAACATGAAGGGGCGTGCAATGGGCGCGGTGTGGGCGTTCTGGGGCGGGACGCGGCACTTCCGAATACTCCGAGGCATGCATGATCGCGGGTCGGCAAAGTGAGGCGCATTGCAGCTCCGACAGGCAGACCTAGTTGATTGTGGTCTAAATGAGCCGGAGGAGGCAAAGTGAAGCGAGAACGTAAAATTAGAGGAAAAATATATAAGATCGCAAAAGAAATAAATCTCAGCTAGAGATGGACGAATTTCTCAAAAATTCGATTCGGTGACTTCGCCGAATTTTCCGACAAAATTAGTTTCGGTCCGAATTGCTTCGGGACGAATCGCGTTAAAAAACAGCTATTCCAGGCTGGCCCCAAAAGCCTGCAGGGTGCTGTAGAACGTTGTGCCATGCTTAAATATGCAGAGGGAGCTTGGTTTGGTCTCATACAATGTTTTGTTTTAGTATGGACACGCAGATGACTGCCGCCGCTCTTAGAATCACTTCACTATAAAATTCCCTGGCATTTAAGAGGGCGAAACTGACCAAAAAACTGAAACGGAATGTAGCCGATAAAGTCAGCCAGCAAAAGCTGGAAAAAACAAGCTGAGAGCTCAGTTGGCAACATCAGTGACAGATTTGGGGGTGACGGCACAGCCAAAGCAGCATGAGGTCAGAGAGGGCACAAGACATTCTGGAGGGCAAAAACAGGAGAGGCCCAGAGGGGCACAATAAAAAAGAGGTGGAGTTAGGGCGGGAAACCCACACAGCAGCAGAAGTCGAGAGTGGCACAATGACAAATCCGGGAGGGGGCAAAAACGGGAAGGCCAGGGAGTGGCACAATAACAGTGTGAAGGTCACGCAGCACCCCGCAGCAGCATGAGTCAGGCAGTGGCACAATGACTTTCGGGGGGTGGCAAAACATAAGGCCCAGAGTTGCAAAGACAGAGAGTGGAGGTAGGGGCAGCAGCAGCATGGGGTAGAGAGTGGCAAATGACATTCGGGGGTGGAAAAAAACAGGAGAAAGGCCAAAGGGCAAAAAGACACAGTTTAGGTTACGGCGCACCAAAGCGAGAAATGAGGTGAAGATGGCAAAATGACAAAAGGATTTGGGAAAAAACAGGAGAGGCCCAGAGTGGCACAATGAAAAGTTGAAGGCCCGGGCAGCAGCCACAGCAGCACATGGGGCAAGCAGGGGCACAATGACTTCTGGAGGTGGCAAAACGTATAGGCCCAAGGGCAAATGACAAGAGGGGAGGGAGGCAGCAGCACAAGAGGTGAGAGAGTGGCACAATGACATTCGGAGGGGGCAAAAACAGGAGTAGGCCCCACAAGTGGCACAATGAACAGGGGTGTTTACGGCAGCAGCCACAGCACAGCATAGGGAGAGAGGGCACAATGACATTCTGGAGGTGCAAAAGCGGGAGTAGGCCATAGAGTGCACAATGAAGTGTGGGGGTACACAGCAGCCACAGCAGCAGCAGAGTCAGACAGTGGCACAATGACAGATTGTGGGGGGTTTTCCCCCGGAAATTTGGGGGGGGGCCAAAAACCCAAAAAAAGGGGGGCCAACAGGTCCAAAAAAAAAAAGGCCATGAGGTGAGAGAGGGGCACAATGACATTCTGGGGGTGGCAAAAACAATGGCCACAGAGTGGCAAATGACAGAGGTGGAGGGGGCGGCCCAGAAACCCCATGAGGTAGAGAGGGGGCAAAAATGAAAAATTCCCGGGGGGTGGAAAAAACGGGGAGTAGGCCACGGAGGGACAATGACAAAAGTGAAAAAACAGGCAGAACCCCCAGAGCACAAGAGGAGTGGCACAATAAAAATTCTGGAGGGGGCAAAAACAGAGTAGGCCAGGAGGCACAATGAAAAAGAGTGGAGGTACGGCAGCCCCAGCAGCATAGGGGGGGGCCAATGCATTCTGGGGTGGCAAAACGGAGTGGGCCACAGAGGGCACAATGACAGTGGTGGAGGTAAGAACACCCAAGGGGGAAAGCAGCATGAGGTAAAACAAGTGGCCAATGACACGGGGAAGGTTGAAAAGGGGAGGGGCCACAGGGGGCACAAGACACAGTGGGGGTCATGGCAGCACCAGAGCAGCAGCATGAGGTCAGGCAGGGCACAAGACTTTTTGGGAGGTGGCAAAACAGTAGAAGGCCAACAGTTTGCAAAAAGACAAGAGTGGGGGGGACGGCAGCAGCAGCATGGGTGAAGGGGCACAATGACATTCTGGGGTGGCAAAAACGGGAGTGGGCCCACAGAGTGGCACAATACACAGTGTGTGGGTTACGGAGCAGCCAAGCACACATGAGGAAGAGGGGCACAATACATTCTGGGGGTGGAAAAAACAGGATTTGGCCACAGAGTGGCAAAATGACCAGGTTTGGTCACAGCATCACCACGCAGAAGCATGGGCAGAAGTGGCACAATGACAATTGTGGAGGTCCCGGCATCACCACACACAGCACATGAGGAGAGAGTGGCACAATGACTTCTGAGCGGCAAAAACGGGAGGGGGCCACAAGTGGCACAATGACAGGGGTGGAGTGACGGCGGCAGCAGCAAAAAAAAGGGGAGAGAGGCCAATGACATTCTAAAGGGTGGCAAAAACAGAGTAGGCCCAGAGTGGCACAATAAAAGTGTGAACACGAGCAGCCACAGCAGCAGCATGGGGGTCAGGCAGTGGCACAAGAATTCGGAGGTGGAAAACGTAGTAGGCCACAGAGGGCACAAGACAAAGGGGGAGGTGAGGGTAGCACAGCAGAGGTGAGGGAGGGGGCACAATGACATTTGGAGGTGGCAAAAGCAGGAGTGGGCCCCACAGAGAGGCACAATGACGAGGTGGTGCGGCACAGCAGCATGAGGTGAAGAGGGGCACAATGACATCGGGAGGTGGAAAAAGCGGGATAGGCCACAGAGTGGCAAAAACAGGGGGGGTCACAGCAGCACCCATTAGCAGCTGAGGTCAAACAGTGGACAATGACAGATTGTGGAGGCCCCGGATCAGCCACAGCAGCAGCATGAGGGAGAAGTGGCACAAGAAAATTCGGAGGGGGCAAAAACAGGGGTGGGCCACAGGGGGCACAATGACAAGAGTGGAGGTGACGGCAGCACAGCATGAGGTGAGAGAGGGGGCACAATGAATTCGAAGGGGGCAAAAACAGGAGTGGGCCCAGAGTGGCAAAATGACGGGGTTGGAGGTCACGCACCAGCCCATTAGCAGCATGGGGTCAGACGGGGCACAAGACAGATGTGGGGGCCCCGGGCACCCACAGGCCGCAGGGGGAGGAGGGAAAAATACATTCTGGAGGGGGGCAAAAGCAGGAGTGGCCACAGGGGGAAAAATACAGTTGGAGGTCACAGCACCAGCCACATAGCACATGGGGTCAGACAGGGCACAATGACAGATTTGGAGGTCCCGGCATCACCACAAAAGCAGATGAGGTGAGAGAGTAAAAACAATGACATTCTGGGTGGCAAAAGCAGGAGTGGGGGCCACAGAGTGAAAATGGGACAGTGTGGAGGCACAGCACCACCACATTAGCCCCCATGAGGTCAGAAGTGGGGCACAATGAAAAATTTAAGCCCCGGCCCCCCCCCCCCCCCCCAAATCACCAAAAGCAGCACATGAGGTGAGAGATGGCACAATAAAATTCTGGAGGGGGCAAAAACGGGAGTGGGCCACAGGGGGCAAAATGACAGAGGTGGCGGTGACGGCAGCAGCAGCATGAGGTAGAGGGGGCAAAATGACATTCTGGAGGTGGCAAAAACGGGGGTAGCCACAGAGTGGCAAATGACACATTTGTGTTGTCACGGCAGCACCCAGCACAGCATGACACAGAGAGTGGCAAAATGCACAGTGTGTGGTCACGGCAGCAGCCACAGCAGCAAAAGGGGAGACAGGGGACAAAAACATTCTGGAGGTGGCAAGAACAGGAGAGGCCACAGAGGGGGCACAATGACACAGCGGGTTTCATGGCAGCAGTCACAGTAGCAGCTGAGGTCAGACAGGGGCAAAATACAGATTTGGGGGGCCCCGGCATCAGCCACGCAAACAGGAGGTCAACAGGGCCAAGACAGATTGGGGAAGCCCGGGCATCAGCCACAGCAGCAGCATGAGGTCAGACAGGGGAAATTTGACATTCGGAGGGGGCAAAACAGGAGTAGGCCACAGAGGGGCAAATGACCGAGTGGAAGTGACGCTGGGCAACACATGAGGTCGACATGACACGGTAAAGTCACGGCACACTGCAGCAGTAGCATAGGGCAAAAATGGCACAATGACAAGTGGGGAGGCCGGCAGCAGCCACAGCAGCACATGAGGGAAAAAGGCCAATGACAGATGCGGGGGTCCGGAAAGGACCACAGCAGCAAAAGGCGGGGAGGGCACAATGACTTTCTGGAGGTGGCAAAACAGGGGTGGGCCCACGAGTGGCACAATGACAGAGAGTGGGGGTGAGGGCACAGCACATGGGGTGAGACAGTGGCACAATGAACGGTGTGGGGGTCACGCAGCAGCATCCAGCAGCGAGGGCAGAGGTGGCACAAGACATTTGGGGTGGAAAAAATAGGAGTAGGCCACAGAGTGGACAATGACACAGAGTGGAGGGACGGAGGAGAAACAGCATGAGGTCAGAGATGCACAATGACAGGGGGGAGGGCACGGAAACAGCCACACAGCGCATGAGGTCAAAGGGGCACAAGAAAAAATTCTGGAGGGGGCAAAAAAGGAGTACCACAGGTGGCACAATGACCGGTGTGGAGGCCCGGGCAGCAGCAGCAACTCAGACAGTGGCACAATGCACTGGGGGGGGGGGGGGGGGCAAAAACGGAGTAGGCCCAAAAAGGGTGGCACAATGACAGGAGTGGAGGTGACGGCGAGCAACGCATTAGGGCAGGAATTGCACAATGACGGGGGTGTGGAGGTGACCGCAGCAGGAACGCAGATCAGAGAGGGCACAATGACGGGTAAGGCCCGGCGAAACCACAGCGCAGCAAGGGAAAGATGCACAATACAGAGGTTTTTGGAAGTCCCGGAAAACAGCCCCAAACCCCCCAGCAAAGGTGGTTCTGGGGGGTTTAAAAACTGTGGCCCAACCCCCAAAATCAAATTGCCGGGCCAATTTCAGAGAGTGCAAAAGGGGTGTGGAGGTTTCCCCGCAGCACAACAACACCACAGTATGAGGCAGAGAGTGGCCAATGACACTTTTTGGGAGCTTTGGACCACAATCGCAGCAAGCGCATGAGGTAAAAGGGAGGGGGCCAATGCAGAGTGTGGGGGGGGGTACAATCCAGTCCCCTGGTAAAGATGGTTGTGGGCACATGGAAAAATTTTCGCGATGTGGGGGCATCAGGCGGGGGGCGGCATCAAATGGGGGTGAGGCAGGTAGTTTGAACCCAGACTCTTTTTCACAGTTTGGGTAGTTGTCATGGTGAGTAGTTGACGCCAAGGGCTTGGTGTGTGGAAACCCTGGCCGATCCTGCTTGACTTAACTTGACAAAAGTCATCTTTCCCACTTTTCCCCCGGGAAAAGGGGTTCCCTTGGGGGTAACGATGGCCCCCCCCCACTGAACACCCGCTCTGTGCCCCCCTTACTGCCGGCAGGACGTTCCACTGCAAATCGGCAAGTCTGGAAACCCATCCAGTTTGGCTGCACAGCAGTCCAGCGGACCTTCAAACTGGAGGGGGGGCAGAGAAAATTGGTGAGAGATGATGGCAAAGAGAAACAAATCCCGGCAAGGGTGGAGTTTGACTGGCTGCAATGGCATCGTGCCACGGGGCCGGGTCCCTGTTGCTGCGGCGGCGGGATGGACCACCACATCGAGCCCCGTTTCTCCCGGGCCACCAGAGGGTGATTTGCATGTGGTGACGCGGGCCCGTGGGCCCAACTTTTTAGCTCCGGGCCCCGTTTCACTTTCTGCCACAGTTTTTTCTTTTAAACCCATATTGGCCCTCCTCCCCTTACCAAAGAACTCCCCACACCCCCCAAGTAGATGATTTTACCGCCAACGCTCCGCACTGAGTGACAACTACCGCCGCTGCCTCGCTGAGCCCCTGTGCTTTCTTGGACCTGCAAAGCGGGTTTTCTACCCTGTGGCCGCTTGGCTCCCAACCTCACACTGCTGCTACCCTGCTGACTCACGGCCACACAACCCACTTGCTGGCTGCGCCGCTGCCTGACGCGCAAGCTGAAACCCTCTTCTCCTGACTATGATGAAGCCCTTGCCTCACCCAGCTCCCAAGTGCGGTCGGCTACATCAACATCGAGTTGTGTTGTTTCATCGTCACTGCTGTCCTCATCACTGGTCTTGGTATGCAGAGGCTGACCCCTCAAAACCCATGACCTCCATGCCATTTCCCAAACATCTATACTTTGCCGCCTACTGCAAGAAGCAGGGGATATTAGCCCCATTTCTTCGCTGCCAAGTAGCTGCTGACTGTCCTCCTCGCTGTATAGTGGCGCTGAGCCCAGACCACATAGTAGATCTCTGGCTGAGGGAACCGGATGGGACAGAGGCGGGTTGAGGAAAGGTGAGGGACGCTGACCCACTCCCGGGCAATGCCAAATAAGGGTTGTGTCTGATGTTCCCACCGACTCTTGGCTGGGGGTGTCAGGTGTCATCTGGGAGGAAGTGGATGACCTTGTCAACCAATCAAGAACCATTGGGTTGCTGAACAACACACGGCCGCTAGATGACAGCGGCAGTTGTGGCCTCACCGAGTGACCCCTGCTGCAACGTCTCCTTGCTGTGCTGCGACCTGGGCCTGCTCCAGGAATGTTTGTGCCACTGCCACTCGCGGGTGAAGAGCCTGCCACCTCTCTGTCTGACATACTGTTTGTTCTAAAATGTACAGACTCTGTTTGATGAAGATATCTGTATATGATTAATACACACCCTGTTTTTGACTCCAAATGAATCCAGTAACAAGCTTGGGTAACCCTTGGATATAAATTGCGCTCCACAAATGGGCAGGAAAAATTTTCTTGTATGTGCCGTTTAAAAACACTGTGTATTTTACTGAATATAAAACACAAACAGGCTTATATTAACCTTCGGATATGAATTTGCTACAGGCAAAATGTATTTTTTTGGCGGTTGAAAAAGAACGTTTCTTTTACTAAGTACAACTGCAGAAAAATACTTAGTTAACCCCTGGATGTAAGTTGCGCAAAAGAAATATGCAGCAACAATTACCAGCTTTGTAGCATGTTAAAACAACGTGTATTTTACGGAACACAACAACAGAAAAACTTGTAATTAACCTTCGGATATGAATTATGCTACAGGCAAAATTTCTTCTTGGCGGTGAAAAAGAACGTTTCTTTTACTAAGTACAACTGCAGAAAAAAACTTAGATAACCCTTGGTTTGTAAATTGCACAAAAGAAATATGCTGCCAACAATTACCAGCTTTGTAGCGTGTTAAAATGGGCTTGTATTTTATGACAACCCAACAACAGAAAAACTTGTAATTAACCTTCGTATATGAATTATGCTACAGGCAAAAATTTTTTTCTTTGGCGGTGTGAAAAGGAACATTTCTTTTAGTGACCACAACAGCAGAACAACGCTTAATTAACCCCTGGATTTAAATTGCGCAAAATAAATGAGCAACCAAAAATTAAGTGGTATTTGGATTGTAAAAAAACGCTGTTTTCTTTAACCTGTATACAACAGCAACAGGCTAAGATAACCCTTGGATATTCAATGTGCTGAAGAACTGAGCAGAGAACATTAAAATGTACATGCAGCTGCATTGGACGCACACTGGACTTCAGTTCCAACACCCCACAAAATCAGAATTAGAACGTAAGAGAAGCAGTCTCTGAGACAAGCTGTGACAAACCCCCCCCAAAAACGCTGTATAAAAGTGAATTCTTTAGTATGAGATATCATAAGCGCAGCGGGGACAAAAAGGAGCAGCTTCCCTACACAGTACAGTGACAGGAGTGTGAGGAGCGAGCATGGTGCCTGGACTTATATAGTGCGGTGACGTCACAGAATCACGCCGGTCTCTGATTGGCTTGATCTCTGCACATGTCATGTAGGCTACGCCTTTCTTCCTCCCAGACTTCTTTGCCCCATGTAACGCCATGTGCTCGCAGATAAAATATCAATCAAAAGCACGCTTTGTTCCTGCGAATCACCCCAAACTTCGACTTCGTTCAGAATCAAGGTTTTCCTGAAATTCTAAACGAATTTCACTTCCTTAGAATCGATTCGCCCATCTCTAATCTCAGCTCCGTGAGGCATGGAGTATGATTCCAAAAATCGTTTTTTATTAGGTGTAAAAAAAATTATCTGAAAAAGAGCTCAAACCTTCTAAAAACATACTTCAATCAAATCCCTAACAACGCGTTTGTCGCCGTCACCGGCGTTACATCAGGAATTGGGATATTGAAAACTGCCGGGAAATACAGTAATTCAAATTCTGTAAGCTCTTCTCATTGGCCCGCAAAAACCCAAACCCAAATTTCAGAATAGGAGCGACAGTGACCCATTATAACCTATGGAGAAGTATTGACCAATCAAATGAAAAGGCGGGACAGTTCAAAATACAGTAACAAAGACAGAAAAGAGCTGATTGGTTGAACTAGTGGGGGCTTGGCTATCCCGGCCAATCAGAACGCGAGCTTCTTTGTCCTATTGTACTCTATGGACAGATCGGGGCAATGAAATCTCAGCTCTGTGAGGCATGGAGTATTAGTAAATAAATCGTTTTTATTAAGTGTAAAACAATATCTGTAAAAGAGCTAAAACCTTCTAAAAACATACAGCACTCAAATCCCTAACAACACGTTTGTCGCCGTCGCCGGCGCTACATCAGGAATTGCGATAAAAGAAAATTCCCGGGGAAAATACAGTATTTCAAATTCTTAAGCTCTTCTATTGGTCGGCAAAAACCAACCAATCAGAATAGGAGTGACAAGTGACCCATTAAAACCCTATGGAGTAGTATTGACCAATCAAATGAAAAAGCGGGACAGCCCCAAAATACAGTAAAAAAGGCAAAAAAAGAGCTGATTGGTTGAAAACCCAGGCGGCAGATATGAATCCACCAATCATAGTAGTACATCTATTTTGAGTGGAGCAAGAAGGGCGCGATTGAAGGGCCCCTAAAAGTTATTACTGTCTATGGGAAAATATTTTAGTACTGTGAATTTGTTGGGTGGAAGAGGGGATCGTCCTACTTAGCAATCAGCGGGTGAGCTACTTATCTCATAGACTTCTATGGGGAAAAGAAATGCAGAGCGAGCTCTGTTTGTGAAATTTGGCTAAGGTTAAAAGAGGCGCGATTATTTGGGGAAATGGGAGAGCAAGCGACGGGTATATGGGTTTTCTAATGCAATCTATAATAAAACTGTACATGCCAGAAATCAAATGATTTAAAACTCAAGAAGTTGTGCCGATGTGTATATAAAATGAACCAATAAATGGGGGTAACGAAAATAAAAAAAAAATTGAATTTTATTGCTCCTTCTTTCTCCACTCAAAATATACAAAACTACATATGATTGGTGGATTCATATCTGCCCGCCTGGTCTCAACCAATCAGCTCTTTTCTGCCTTTTTTTACTGTATTTTGAACTGTCCCGCCTTTTCATTTGATTGGTCAAAAATTCTCCTATAGCTTTTTAATGGGTTCACTGTCGCTCCTATTATAATTGGCTGGTTTATGCCGACCAATGAGAAGGCTTACAGAATTTGATTACTGTATTTCCCCGGCAATTTCCAATAACCCAATTCCGATGTGCGCCGTTGATTTTTTGTTAGTGATTTTATTTAGGTATTTTTTTAGAAGGTTTGAGCTCTTTATCAGATAATGTTTTACACCTAATAAAAACGATTTTTTTGATTCATAATCCATGCCTCACGGAGCTCAGTGGGTGAGATTATTTCTTTAGCGATCTTATATATTTTCCCCTTTGATTTTTAAATGATCAACTTTTTCAATACATTTAATCGCTTTTAGACAGCTTTGATTTTTCTATTTATTCATTCATTTTCATTTGAAAGACAACTCTTTTTGTTTATTCACTAACTTGTTTAATGATTTCTCGCTGTTTTCCAGCCTGTCTCGAATCGGAATACATGTTAGGCGCAGTCCTTCTGCGCCTAAGTCCCGCACTGCACCTCACACACTTGCGAAGTGAAGGGAACTTTTCACCGCATGTATGAGCGCACCTCCTCAGGCGGCGAATCTAGGTGCAGTCTTTCTGCGCCTAAGTCCCGCACTGCGCCTCACACACTGGCGCTGTGGACTTTACACCGCATGTATGAGCACACCTCGGGCGCCGACATACATGAGGCACAGCTTTCACTTTAAATCGGGCGAAAACGCGCGCTCCGATGCCTCGAGCTTGATACATGTCGCCCTTAAAATTCAGTATCGCTGAAGTCGTACCAACCCACAGAATAAATTAACTCCAAAAAGTGAACTCCATAAACCCCCTAAAAATAACGCAATTGCATCTTGTCCAGCAAAAATAAACTCTTGTATGGCTATGTAGATGGAAAAATTAAAAAGTTAGACTATGTCTACACAGCAGATGTTAAAATGCCATCCAAAATACGACGGCATTTTAGCATCACTTTACCATGGTTTTTGACGCAGATTTATGCTATAAACTGCAGTTGGTTTTTGGATTGCCTGCCAGCCCAGTACATTGACTGTACAGAAATCTGACAGGAATCCAGCGGAAGATCCTACAGGTTTTAAAATCCGCTGGAATCTGGGGGATTTCAAAACCGACCTGAAAAAGCCATACTATAGCATGTATTTTCTCTTGCTGTATATGGGATACTGGTTACATTCGGATTTTCGGCGGATAATAATAATAATAACAATAATCTTTATTTATATAGCGGCAACAAATTTCGCAGCACTTTACAATGTAGAGGGTATAATTACAGACAAAAGACAGACATTACTAGTGTTGAGCGATTTTTATCGACAAAGTTGAAATCGGCAAGGTTTTTATGGTGATCGAAATTTTCAGATCATGCGATAATTAAGGTTAAAACCTGTGCATCATCTATTAAGATCGCGCCATTTTTCGGCGCCTCCCGTAATTTTGGCGGCCAGCAAATCAGAAATTTCAGAATAGAGCAGGGTGAGATGTGTTTTGCGACGTCATGACTGGGATTGTATGGTTGCGATTGGCTGGAAATATCACATGACCTCGGGTTAGATAGAACGGCGTTTCCGGTTCTGCCTGTGTGTCTCTCAGCGTCTCTGAGGGATAGGACGTGCGCGCTGCCTGTGGCCAAACGCTCAGCGAAATTATTCTATTTCTGCACAGAAAAAACCTCTACTATTAGCTGTGATCTTACAATTTAGTTAGATTAGAGATTGGAAGATTTTTTATTAGTTAGGTAGAGAATTTTAAAGCAGCATCTACCGCTGTAAAGTCAGGGGGGGAGGGGGGGGGCCCCGCGGACGAACACAGACAAGCTCTATCTATAAAGAAACTGGATAAAGTTCCCCAAGACTTAGTGTAGACATTGCACTGAAATATCTTTATTATTAACGTTTGCTATTGAAATATTTCCGGGATATTGGGCAGCCTGAACTTATATTATAATTTTTTAGTAACTGCAGGTCTCTTTGTTAGGTGCAAAACTCCACTTTTATTATCAGTATACTTTTCAGTTTAGTGTTTTTTTTAAATTTTACCCATTCCACCTGTGTTGATATATCCCCCTTTGCAGTTAAATTACAATCCAGCAATCTTGTAGTCAGCACGGGTTTTTTTTGGGTTGCCAAAAATACCGTGTATCATACGAAAACATAACAGTTTCGTGTTTTTTTGACTTTTGCACACCCAGCATTGTTCATTGACGCACGCATCCACGTTTAAATCTTAAAACAGCCAATTCTATAGTCACCACAGGTGAATTGAAAGGTGCAAAAAAATACCGTGTATTATTTCGAAAACATAACAGATACGTGTTTTTTGACTTTTGCCAGTCCAGATTTGTTGATAGACCCCCTTGCAGTTAAATTTGAATCCAGCAATTTTGTTTCGATTAGAGGGATTTGAGAACAGCTGTGATTTGCCGGGCTTTTAATAAGAGACTTTCCCAAAAACAATTCCATATCTTCTCAAATTTTTTATATTTATGAACATGGAGCGAAATGCAGGTGGTAAGCGAGCAAAGAGGGGGTTAGCACATGGAGGTAGAGGTACGAGAGAAGGTGCTCCTTCCCGTGGTGGCGACAAACACCATGCCAGCGGATCGTCAGTTGCAGGACCCTCAGGCCTGTCATCGCTGGGTCAGAGCCCTGTGAAATCTAAGTAACGAACATCGTGCCCGTCTGTCCTTCAGTGGTTAATGCAACCTGCATCTAGCAGGGCTTACCTCCTCGTCCTCCAGTCCGGCCACAAATGTCGTCATCAGCATCATCAGCATCCGTCCCAAAATTAAGCAGCCCCAAAAAGTTCAACTCGTGTACCCACCACTGTGGATAATCCATTGTCTGAAGACCTCTTTGATGACAAAATGCGGTTGGGGTCAGAAAGGCATGTTAAAAGTTAAAAGGATGATTTATCTGCTCTGACGCCCGTTATGGATG
>JAODAL010065365.1:0-18266 GCA_025379985.1 Phyllomedusa bahiana | reverse complement strand
GGGAGAGCACAGAAAATGAAAAGGGCAGAGGACGGGTCAAGGAGGAGGAGAATGAATAAGTAAGGCAGAGGACAGGTCAATGAGGAGAGCACAGAATAATGTAGAAGGCAGAGGACGGGTCTGGAAGGAGGAGCACAGAGTAATGGAGAAGGCAGAGGACAGGTCTAGAAGGAGGAGGAGCGCAGAATAATGTAGAAGGCAGAGGACAGGTCTAGGAGGAGGAGCACAGAATAATGTAGAAGGCAGAGGACAGGTCTAGGAGGAGGAGCACAGAATAATGTAGAAGGCAGAGGACAGGTCTAGGAGGAGGAGCACAGAATAATGTAGAAGGCAGAGGACAGGTCTAGGAGGAGGAGCACAGAGTAATAGAGAAGGCAGAGGACGAGTCTGTAAGGAGGAGGAGCGCAGAGTAATGTAGGAGGCAGAGGACAGGTCTAGGAGGAGGAGCACAGAGTAATGGAGAAGGCAGAGGACGGGTCTAGAAGGAGGAGCACAGAGTAATGGAGAAGGCAGAGGACGGGTCTAGGAGGAGGAGCACAGAGTAATGGAGAAGGCAGAGGAAGGGTCTAAGAGGAGGAGCACAGAGTAATAGAGAAGGCAGAGGACAGGTCTAGGAGGAGGAGCACAGAGTAATGGAGAAGGCAGAGGACGGGTCTAGGAGGAGGAGCACAGAGTAATAGAGAAGGCAGAGGACGGGTCTAGGAGGAGGAGCACAGAGTAATGGAGAAGGCAGAGGACAGGTCTAGGAGGAGGAGGAGCACAGAGTAATGGAGAAGGCAGAGGACAGGTCTAGGAGGAGGAGCACAGAGTAATGGAGAAGGCAGAGCACAGAGTAATGGAGAAGGCAGAGGACAGGTCTAGGAGGAGGAGCACAGAGTAATGGAGAAGGCAGAGGACAGGTCTAGGAGGAGGAGCACAGAGTAATGGAGAAGGCAGAGGACAGGTCTAGGAGGAGGAGCACAGAGTAATGGAGAAGGCAGAGGACAGGTCTAGGAGGAGGAGGAGCACAGAGTAATGGAGAAGGCAGAGGACGGGTCTAGAAGGAGGAGGAGCACAGAGTATTGTCATGAGGCTTTGCCAGGTATTTAGTCATTGGTGACCTTACATGGGGCAGTTTCAGCAGAGTGTTGGGGTTGGACACCAGACTGCAGCGAGACGTGAGTTAGGCTTTATCTACACAGTAACTGTTAAAATGCCGCCCAATATCTGACGATGTATTTCGGATTATCTAAGATGTTTTAGAATCCGCCAGTGCAGACTGCAGCCCGGATCTATAGTTGCTGTCTATGCTGCACGGGGCACCGGTGACTTCTTGGCAAATTCTAAATACAATGTTATGTAGACAAAGCTTCAGATGAAAGACGGGAGCAGAGCTCAAGATGTGTCCAAGGAGGATTGAGGCCAATGGTAGTTGTGAGGTGGAAGGTTTTGTCATGGGGACGTGGTGTTATCAACTCTTCACATCCATGCGCTCGTCACACGGCTCGTATCCATCACTGTCTGCCCAATGTTTATACATGTAACCCACAATGCAACAGAAAGTCAGGATCGACTCCAGGTCTGGCAGAAAAAACTATTCTAATGTGACAGACCTGGAGCCTCCACCACTAATATCCTCCCGACTGTCCTGTCTCCGCAGCCGCTGGACGACTTCACAACCTATTCTGTATATAACACGTTATTAAAATAATTCCCCCATGACAGATCAGACCCAAACATCCCATAAACCACCACAGACTGTCATACACACGACCATTAATACTACCGCAAGTGGCAAACGATACGGAGCTGCCATTATATAAACCGCAGATAATAAACTCCTTTACAAAAACGATGAGAAAATTTGGGTAAAAATTTTATAACAGAAAAAAAATATTTTAAAAACTTTTCCCTATTTTCAAGAAATAAGACTATAATACTGTCCCCATTTTACAAGAAAATAACAAACCAAAATTTTTAATTTCCCCCCTATTTTAAAAACAAATAAAACTACAAAAATACTGTCCTAGGGTACAAGTTTTAAAAAACCTACTAAAATACTCCCCCTATGACAAAAAATAACTGCTATAATCTGCCCCCAAGGGGTACAAAATATAACTAGTATAATACGGTCCTATGTAAAGAAATAACTACTTAATACCCCCCCCTATGTACAAAAAATAAAACAAACTAAAAAAACCGGGCCCCCATGTCAAGAAATAACTTATAATAGGGCTGCTAATGTTAAAAGGGAATATAAACTACTATAATACTGCCCCCTTTTGTAAAAAAAATATAACTACTATAATACTCCCCCCCTATGTACAAGAAAAAAAACAACAATAATACGGGCCCCCTATGTACAAGAATATAACACTATAAAAAACGGCCCCATGTCCCAAAAATTTAAAACCTACTTTTAATAGGGGCCCCCTATTAAAGAATAAAACAAATATAATACTGCCCCTATGTACAAGAATAAACCTACATAATACTGCCCCTATGTAAAAAGAAAAAAAAACTATTTTAAAAGAACTGCCCTCTATGAAACCAGAATAAACTACTATAATACGCTCCTTGTACAAAAAATTTTTAACTACTATAATACTCCCCCTTTTGTACAAGAATATAACTACTTTTAATACTGCCCCCTATGAAACAAAAATATAACTACTTTAATACTGCCCTTTTTGTACAAAAATATAATTCTATAACATGCCCCAAAGTCCCAAAAATTTAAAAACTACTATAATACGCTCCATGAAACAAAAATATAATTTTACTAAAATACTCCCTATGTACAAAAATAAAAACTACAAAATACAACCCCAAGTAAAAAAAAAATTTTAACTACTTTTAATACTCCCCCCTATGTATAAGAATAAAAATACTATAATACTCCCCTTATGTACAAGAAAAAAACTACTATAAAAATTTGTCCCCAAATGTACAAGAATTAACTACTAAAAACGCCCCAAAGTACAAAAAAATTTAACTACATAATACTCCCCCCTTATGTAAAAGGGAATTTTAAACACTTTTTAATACTCCCCCCTATGTACAAGAAAAATAACAAACTATAATACTGCCCCCTATGTAAAAAGAATAAACTACTAAAATACTGCCCCTATGTACAAGAAAAAAAACTACTTTAATATGCTCCAAAGTACAAGAATTAATACATAATACTGCCCCCAAATGTACAAGAATATAAAAACCTATAATCTGCCCCCAAAATGTAAAAAGAATAAAACCCAACATAAACCCCCTCTTTGTAAAGAAAAAACCCTTACTATAATACGGGCCCCCTTGAAACGGGAATATAACTACTATAATACTGCCCCCTATGTACAAGAATATAACAACTTAAAAAACTGCCCCTATGTAAAAAGAATATAACTACTATAATACGCCCCTATGTACAAAAATTTAATAACTACTAAAAATACTGCCCCCCTTTGTACAAGAATATAAAAAAAACTTAATTTTGGCCCCCTATGAACAAGAATTTAACAAACTAAAATTAATGCCCCCAAAATGTACAAGAATAAAAACCTACAAATAATCCGGGCCCTATGTAAAAGGGAATAAAACTCCCTATAATACTGCCTATGTACAAAAATTTAAAAATTTCTAAAAAATCCCCCCCAAATTACAAAATAAAAACACTATAAAACTCCCCTATATGAAACCAAAAATATAATTTCTATAATACGCCCCCTATGTACAAAAATTTAAAACACTAAATACGCCCCAAATGTACAAGAATATAACTATTAAAAATTTCTGCCCCCCTAGGTACAAGAATATAATTTACTATAATATTTGCCCACTTGAAAAGAATATAAAACTATAATACTGCCCCCTATGTACAAAATAGAGTTTAAAAAAATTTCCCTTTTTTTAACTTTGTTCAAGCAAAAAGGAAGACTTAAAAGATGGGCTATAAACACGCTGCAGAAAAAAAAGAATGGAAAAGGCCACTGGGCCAGCTAGCCACAAAAAATGTGTTTTTTATTTTTCCAAAATTTAAAAATCAAAAAAGAAATTTGCAAAACGCGTTTCACGAGGTTATCCCCTCGTTTCCTCAGTTGGCACATGTCACAAAATGGCATTGTCCTTATATATAAACCCCATTTTTTAAAGCTTCCTTTTTTGTTGAAAAAAGGGAAAAATAGGGAATTCTTTTTAACCCTTTTATTCTTTCCCGGGGCCCCCGTAAAATTTTCCTGTGGGGGTTTTCCCCGCGGAATCGGCTAGAGGGCCAGCTCGCCAGATCCCGGGGGGACGTACAAATTTTTTAAAGGGGGGTTTGTCTCACTACGAAAAATTATAGTTGAAAATGTGGGGACCAAAATTTTAAAGGGTGTACGCCCTTTGGTTTACTTTTGGGAAAAAAGTGCTAGGGGTTTTAGGGGAACGGGGGGGTTTTAACATGTGCTTGGGCAACGGTGTTTTTTTTACTGGTCAGGGAAGCATTCTGCCCTTCCCAGGTCGGCAAAATTGAAAAGGAAAGGCAGTTAAGAGGAGGGGCAGGGAAATGTGTTTTGGCAGGAAAAGGGGGGAAAAACCGTGAAAAAGAAAAACCTTACAAAAAACCCCCCCTGCATGTCCTCTCACGCTTCTCCTCCTTGCCTCCCAAATTACAAAAAATCCCTCCCCCCTCCTTTTTAACGGCCTTTCCTTTGCTTGTGCACGACCTGGGCAGGACAAAAAGTTTCCCTGACCATTTAACAAACACCGTTACTAAGCAAAATTTTTTAAAAAAAACCCGTTTTTTAAAACCCTTTAGCATTTTCCCAAATTAGTAACCAAGGACGTACCCCTTAAAATTTTTGGCCCCCACTTTTAAAAAAACTATAACTTCGTATTGAGAAACCCTTTTTTAATTTTAATTAAAAGGGAGTTGTCCCCTTTCCAGCACAACTTGCAGAGGTGGGGGAGACTAAAAACCCCCTTTCCCTTCTACATTTTTAAAAATTTTTACCCACGGGTGCGCTTCCCCTCTGTTTTATTTTTAATTTTCCCATTTCTTGTTTTATTTGTACAAGAATATAACCTACTATAATATGCCACTATGTACAAGAATTTAATTCTTTTAATCCCCCCGAATGTACAAAAAATATAAAACTACTAAAATTTATGCCCCTTTTTTACAGGAATAAAAAAACTAAAATACTGTCCTTTGTACAAGAATATAACAACTAAAATTACGCCCCCTATGTACAAAAAATTTAAAACTATTTATAATAGGGCCCCTTATGTACAAGAATATAAATAAAAAATACTCCCCCCAAATGTACAAAAAATTTTAAAGCTTTAATATGCCCCCATGTAAAAAGAATATAAGTACTAAAATACTGCCCCTTTTTTTCCCAAGAATTTAACTACTATAAAAATTTTGGCCCCTTATATACAGAAGTTTTAATTTACTATAATACTGCCCCCCAATGAAACAAAAATTATAGCAACTATAATTGCCCCCTATGTACAAGAATAAAAATATAAAATTACTCCCTCCTATGTACAAAAATAAAAACTAAAATTTTTTTTAACCGGGGGGGCCCCCTTATTTTTATAAAAATATAATTTTTAAAATTACGCCCCTTAGGGTAAAAATTTACAACTACTATAACAGCTCCCTTTGTACAAGAATAAAACTACTAAATACTGCCACTTTTGTACAGTTTATAACTACTATAAATACTGCAACCTTGTACAAGAATATAATACTAAAATCCCTTTTCCTATTTTAAAAAATTTAAAAAATACTATAATACTCCCTCCTATGTACAAGAATATAAATACTATAAAACTCCCCCCCTATGTAAAAGAATAAAACAACTAAAAACTCCCAACTATTTAAAAGAATATAATATATAATACTCCCCCAAAATGTACAAGAATTTAACTACAAAATATTTCCCCCTATTTTAAAAAAGAAAATAACTACATAACACGGGCCCCAAAGTACAAAAAAACCATAACTACTATAACACTGCCCCCCAAACCAAGAATATAACTACTATAATACGGGGCCCTCATATGTACAAGAATATAACTATTTATAATACTGCCCCTATGTACAGGAATATAATACTATAATACTCCCCTCTATGTACAAGAATATAACTACTAAAATTATGCCCCAAATGTAAAAAAGGAATAAAGAATTATAATACGGCCCCCTTTACAAAAAAAATAACTATTTAAATACGCCCCTTAAAATAAGAATTTAACTATAAAAAAACCTGCCTTTTAATGAAAAGAATATAACTACTAAAATACTCCCCCCTAGGGTACGGGGAATATAACTACTATAAAACTCCCTCAATTTTACAAGAATATAACATTTTAAAATTTTACTCCCCCTATTACAAGAATAAAGCTATTATAATACTGCCCCTAGGGTACAAGAATAAAAATACTTAATACTGCCCCTTATAAAATAAGAATTTAAACTATAAAACCCCCTTTTTAAATGAAACAAGAAATAATATTTAAAAAATTTTCCCCTTATGTAAAAGTTTTATAACTACTAAAATATGCCCCCCTATGTTACAAAAAAATATAACTACTTTTTTTACTCCCCCTATTTTACAAAAATTTATAATCAAATATACTGCCCCCTATGTACAAGAAAAAAAACTACTAAATACTCCCCCTTATTTTATAAGAGTATAACAACTTTTAAACACGCTCCCTTTTAAACAAGAAAAAACTACTATAATACTCCCCCCTATGACAAAAAATATAACGACTATAAAAATCCCCTCTATGTACAAGAAAATAACACTAAAATTTCGCCCCTATTTTTTACAAAAATTAAAACCCTACTATAATACTGCCCCCTATGTAAAAGGAAATATAACTACTTTAATACGGGCCCTCTCCCGTACGGGAAAATATAACTACTTTTAATCCCTGCCCTTTTACAAAAAAATTTAATACTATAAAAACTCCCCTTTCTATATAAAAGAATATAACAAACTAAAATACTGCCCTCTATGTAAAAGAATATAACTACATAATACTTCCCCCTATTACAGAAAAAAAACACTAAATACTCCCCCCTAGTACAAAAAAATTAAAAACTCTAAAAAACTGCCCCTAGTAAAAAAAGAATATAACTACTAAATACTGCCTCCATTACGGAATATAATACTATAAACTTTCCCTAGACAAGATAACTACATAAACCCCCCCTATGTACAAAAAATTAACTACTATAATATGCCCCCTATGTACAAGAATATAACACTATAATACTGCCCCCTATGTACAAGAATATAACTAGTATAATACTGCTATAATGCACAGCAGCATGAGAATGATAGCGGGAGAAATACATTCACCAAAATGACTTTCATTCAACCCAAAGTAAATGTAGGAGGAAATATTAACCCATTGTCATCATCACAAAAAGATAAAATAAATAGAAGATAGAGATTAGATAGTAGATAATAGATAAAAATTTGGGAAGTTTTAATAGAGATAGAAAATTTTAAAAAGTATGAGATAGTAGATAGAAATGGATAGAAGGAGGATAGATAGAAATAATAGATATATAATAGATGATAGTAGAAGAATGGGTAGATAGATTAAATTTAGATAGATAATAGATATGAAAAATTTAATAGTAGATAGATAGATTAGATAGAAGATAGATAGATAGATAGAAGTTTTGATTAGATAGATAGATAGATGAAAAAAAATAGATAATAGAAGATATGAGTAGATAAATGAGATAGATAATATGGTAGAAGATAGTAATGATAGATAATTAATAGATAGATAGATAATGAGATAGAAAATACTTTTTCTCAAAAAGAAAGTACACCTATCACATTGCTGTAAATCTGTCTTCTTTTTCTCCTGGGACAACATGGGTCTGACCCTAAAACAGTGTAAAAGTAGTCATCCCCCTTTTTGTATCACGGGGGGAGGGGGTGTCCTCAAAAAAACCGAAGACATCAAGTCAACCGGGGGGGACAAAAGTGAGACACCCTAAGTGACGCAAAAGTGGGACCCCCCTAAGGGGCCAGCAAAATGGGGATACCCCAATGACAGCAAAAGTGAGGACCCCCTTAGTGACACAAAAGGGGGAAACCCCCCAAGTGACAGCAAAAGTGAGGAACCCAAAGAGACGCAAAAGGGGGGGATACCCCTAAGGACAGAAAAAAGTGAGGACCCCCCTAAGACAGCAAAAGTGGGGATACCCCTAAGTGACAGCAAAAGTGGGACCCCCTTAGTGACAATGGTAAATTGTGCCCAGTGTCAGTTTTCTAGAGGCCCCGCCTTTTTTTCCCCGGCTCCCCTTTTACTCTCTTGGGCCGGGAGGTCACTAGAGCTTCACGGGTTGCGCCACTGGAAATCCTTTTCCCCTCCTCCATAAACGACACACGGAGCGGGGGATGGTGAGACTTGTGCTCCTCCCCCTTCTTTTTGAGGGGGCCCCCACAGATGCTCCATGGGTTTAGGTCTGGAGCATGCTTGGTCCTCCTACCGGGTTGCTGTACACACACTTGACACCATCTGAAGCAAATACATTCCTCTTGGTCTCATCAGAGCACAGGACGTGGTTCCAGTATTCCATGTTCTTACTCTGCTTGTCTTCAGCAAAATGTTTGCGGCTTTCTTATGCATCATCTTTAGAAGCGGCTTCCTTCTGGGACGACAGCCATGCAGACCGATGCAGTGTGCGGTGTATGGTCTGAGCACTGACAGGCAGAACCTCCCTGCCCCTGTAACCTCTGCAGCAATGCTGGCAGCACTCATCTCTGGATATGACGCTGAGCTCGTGCACTCAGGTTCTTTGGTCGACCATGGTGAGGCCTCTTCTGAGGGGAACCTGTCTTGTTAGTCCCCTGTATGGTCTTGGCCCCCGCCTGCAGCTCAGTGTCAGGGTGTTGGCCCCCGCGCTGCAGCTCAGTGTCAGGGTGTTGGCCCCCGCGCTGCAGCTCAGGGGTCAGGGTGTTGGCCCCGGCGCTGCAGCTCAGTGTCAGGGTGTCGGCCCCACGCTGCCGCTCAGTGTCAGGGTGTTGGCCCCCGCGCTGGGAGCTCAGTGTCAGGGTGTTGGCCCCCCGCGCTGCAGCTCAGTGTCAGGGGGTCGGCCCCCACGCTGGCCGGGTCAGTGTCAGGGTGTTGGCCCCCGCGCTGCCGCTCAGTGTCAGGGTGTCGGCGTCTTCTTATAGTCTCGGCCATCTTTATGCAGAGAACAATTTTATTTTTCAGACCCTCAGACAGTTCTTTGTCATGAGGAGCCATGTTGGACTTCCAGTGACCAGTATGAGCATAGTTGCCAACTTTTGAAAGTGAAAAAGCAGGAGACTCTAGTGGGCGGCGCCCATCTTGTCGGGATGCCACGCCCCTTCAAAAAGCCACACCCACTCCACCTAATGCATAACGGCTTTGGAAGAAAGCCAGGTAGATGCCCTTATAGCAGGTAGTAGCCCCCCCTAACCAGGTAGTCCCCCTTACAGGCTGGTAGATGCCCCCTTGTAGCAAGTAGATGCCCCCTCTGTACCCAGGTAGAGCAAATTTGTACCCCAGGTAGATGCCCCCTTTGTTAGCCGGGTATGTGCCCCCCTTTGTTAGCCAGGTAGGTGCCCCCATTGTTAGCCAAGTAGTGCCCCCATTGTTAGCCAGGTAGTGCCCATCTGTTAGCCAGGTCGTGCCCCATTTTGCCAGTATCCCCCATTGTTTTGCCAGTAGTGCCCCCATTGTTTCCAAGGTAGTTGCCCCCATCTTTTTAGCCAGGTAGTGCCCCCATCTGTTAGCCAGGTTATTTGCCCCATCTTTTAAAGCCAGTAGTGCCCCCTTTTTTGCCAGGTATTGCCCCAATTTTTTTCCAGGTAGTGCCCCCATCTTTTAGCCAGGTAGTGCCCCCATCTTTTAGCCAGGTAGTGCCCCATCTGTTAGCCAAGTAGTGCCCCCATCTGTTAGCCAGGTATTTGCCCCCATCTGTTAGCCAAGTAGTGCCCCCATTGTTAGCCAAGTAGGGGCCCCATCGTTAGCCAAGTAGTCCCCCCATCGTTAGCCAAGTAGTGCCCCCATTTTTTAGCCAGGTAGTGCCCCATCTGTTAGCCAGGTTAGTGCCCCCATTGGTTGCCAGGTAGTGCCCCCATTGGGTTGCCAGGTAGTGCCCCCATCTGTTAGCCAGGTAGTGCCCCCATCTGTTAGCCAGGTAGTGCCCCCATTGTTAGCCAGGTAGTGCCCCCTCTGTTGCCAGGTAGTGCCCCTCTGTTAAGCCAGGTAGTCCCCCCATCTGTTAGCCAGGTAGTGCCCCCATCTGTTAGCCAGGTAGTGCCCCCTTTGTTGCCGGGGTAGTCCCCCCTTTGTTGCCAGGTAGTTGCCCCATTGTTGCCAGGTAGTGCCCCCCTCTGTTGCCAGGTAGTGCCCCCTTTTTGTTAGCCGGGTAGTGCCCCCAACTGTTAGCCAGGTAGTGCCCCATCTGTTAGCCAGGTAGTGCCCCCTTTGTTGCCAGGTAGTGCCCCCTCTGTTAGCCAGGTAGTCCCCCCTTTGGTTAGCCAGGTGATGCCCCCATTGTTGCCAGGTAGTTGCCCTCTCTGTTAGCCAGGTAGAGCCCCCTAAAGCTAATAAAAATAAAATAATAAAATCCACTTACCTTACCAGGCTCCTGCAGCGTGGCCGCTCCCGACCGATCTCTTCAGCGGCGCAGGGGGAAGTGAGAGCAGCCACGCGTCACTTCCCTGCAGCCCCGCGGTCACTTCCCCCCGCGCCGGGTGAACTGTATGTGCGGCGCACACACCGGCGCCGTACATACAGGAGAGGAGGGGGGAGGGAGCGATCCCCCCTGCCTCCTCCCCGCACAGTGAGACCGCGGGCGGGTGAGCGGGGCCGCTGCGGCCGCTGCACCCGCCTGAGGAAGCGGTCCCGCGGCGCAAGAGTAGCGCACCAGCGCTACTCTTGGCCGCGGTAATTTAAAGGACCCCGCCGCCTGCAGGCGGCGGGAGGGAATGCCAACTCCCCCGGGAGGGCGGGAGGGACCCCAAATTGCGGGACCCCCCCGCCAAAAACGGGAGAGTTGGCATGTATGAGTATGAGAGAGTGTGAGAGCGATAACACCAAATGTAACCACCTGCTCCCCATTCACACCTTGACACCAGGGAGGGAAAAGGGCAAATTAAGGACAATTTCTACATTCTCACTTAGAAGTGTCCTCAATTTGGTGGTCACTTAGGGGTGTCCTCACTTTTGTTATCACTAAGGGATGTCCCCACTTTTGCTATCACTTAGGGGTGCCCTCACTTTTGCTGTCACTTAGGGGTGTCCTCACTTTTGTTGTCACTAAGGGGTGTCCTCACTTTTGTGGTTACTTAGGGGTGTCCTCACTTTTGTGGTCACTTGGGGGTGTCCTCACTTTTCTGGTCACTTAGGGGTGTCCTCACTTTGGTGGTCACTTAGGGGTGTCCTCACTTTTGTTATCACTAAGGGGTGTCCTCACTTTTGCTGTCACTTAGGGGTGTCCTCACTTTTGCGGTCACTTAGGGGTGTCCTCACTTTTGTTGTCACTTAGGGGTGTCCTCACTTTCGTGGTCACTTAGGGGTGTCCTCACTTTGGTGGTCACTTAGGGGAGTCCTCACTTTTGTTGTCACTAAGGGGTGTCCTCACTTTTGCTGTCACTTGGGGGTGTCCTCACTTTTGCTTCTCTTGGGGGTGTCCCACTTTTTTTCCCAGCAGGTTAGACTTTTATTTTGTTATTTGAAACACCCCACCCCCCTTGATAAACCCGGCACTGATACTTTCCATTGTATCACTTAGGGGTGCCCTCAACTTTTTTGGTCTTTTTAGGGTGCCCTCACTTTTTGCTGTACTTGGGGGTGTCCCATTTTTGTGGTCACTTGGGGTGCCCTCATTTTTCTGTCACTTGGGGGTGCCTCATTTTTTTGCGGTCACTTAAGGGGTGTCCCCCTTTTTGTGTCACTTAGGGGTGTCCTCATTTTTGCCCCAGCGGTTTAGACATATGTCGGGTTTTTTTTGAGGACACCCCATCCCCCGTTGTTACAACCCGAGCACTGACTAATTTACATTGTACATTGGGGGTGTCCTCATTTTGCTTCCCTTAGGGGGCCCCTCACTTTGCTGTCCTTTAGGGGTGTCCTCACTTTTGTGGTCATTTAGAGGTGTCCTCATTTTGTTGACACTTGGGGAATGTATTTATTTTGGGGTCACTTAGGGAGTCCCACTTTTGGGGTCACTTAGGGGTGCCTCACTTTTCTGTCACTTTGGGATGTACTTATTTTTTGTGGTCACTTAGGGGTTCCCACTTTTGCTGCATTTGGGGGGTGTCCTCATTTTTGGGGTCCCTTAGGGGTTTCCTCATTTTGTTACACAAAGGGGGTTCCTCACTTTTGCTGCCATTTGGGGGGTGCCCTCACTTTTGTGGTCACTTAGGGGTGTCTTCACTTTTGCTGTCTTTTAGGGGGCCCTCACTTTGGGGCCCTTGGGGTTTTCCTCATTTTTGGTTCCCTTAGAGTGTCCTCACTTTTGCTGCATTAGGGGGTCCTCACTTTTTTTGGTCATTTGGGGGTGTCCTCACTTTTGGAGTCCCTTAGGGGTGTCCTACTTTTGGTGTCCCTAGGAGTTTTCCTCACTTTTGCGTCACTTGGGGGTGTCCCTCATTTTGGAGCCCCTTAGGGGTGTCCTCACTTTTGCGGTCACTGGGGGTGCCTCATTTTGCCCCCAGCGGTTAGACATTATGCGTTTATTTGAGGACACCCCATCCCTCGTGATACAAGCCGGGGGCACACTACTTTACTTGTATCACTTAGGGGTTCCCATTTTTTGCTGTCACTTAGGGGTGTCCCACTTTTGTTGTACTTAGGGGGTCCCAATTTGCTGTCACTTGGGGGTGTCCTCACTTTTTCCCAGCGGGTTAGACATTGATGTCTGTGTTTTTTTGAGGCACTGACTACTTTTAAAACTTTGTTCGGGGTCAGGCCCCTAGTGTTGCCCTATAAAGAAGATATAATACGGGAAATTTAAGTTTTTTGTGAGGGGTGTGACTTACTTTTGGGGAAGATGGTAAAGGGAAATAGGAGGTGGATATGAAATTTTTTGGATAATTCTGCCTATATAAATTCCCATCTTTTAACTACAGACACCGGCGATACATAGACTATTTTTTTTTTTAATTTTTTATTTTAAACCCCCCTTTAAGGCCCCCCGGGACGTGTAAAATTAGGGGGGGGGTCACATACATAACATAGGTCAGGGACAGCACGTGTATATATATAAACAGATTAATGATACCTGAGTGGACAAAGACTAAAATTTGGTGATGCCCACCCCCAAGGGAAATGTGATGCCCCCCCGGGGGGGCCCTCAGGGGAGGTGTGTTTGTCCCCTTTGGCGGGGGCTTGTTTTCTTCCCCCCGGGAATTTTATTGGGGAAAGACTCTTTGGGTCTTTCCCCATTTAGTACAGGTTTTTTTTCCCCCTGAAAGAAAAAAAGTCTTTTTTTGGGAAAGGAGTCTTTTTTTTAAAAGGGTTATTAAGACGCGTCTGGAATGCGGTTAACGGGGTTAAATTAGGAGTTTTAACCCGGGTTGTGGGAAAGGGCAGAAACTTTTTAAGGGGTTGGTGGGGGCCCAAATTTACTTATTCTCTCAGCAAAATGCAAATACATTTATATCATTTATTACAATGTATTTCTGTTTTATTTTGGATTTTCCTATCTCGCAATGTTAAAATTAACCGACCCTTAAAAAAGATAGACTTTTCCATAGTCTTTGTCAGTAGGAAACTTACACAACCAGCAAGGGGTCAAATACTTATTTCCTCCACTGTATGTGGGCGCTCCTGGAGAGATTTAGGAAAGTTTGCATTTGTGTTGGTCATCCCTAAGAGCATGACAAGCAACCTGCCTGTAGGACGATAAGAGCCTATAGGGGGCAGTAAGAAAAGGAAAACATAAGGGAGAACTCTGTATGTAGGAGCAATCACTGAGCTTGAGTGCGGAGCTCTTCCTTCCTCACCGCCCCCCGCTGCCCTGGTGCTGCTATCAGGGGCCGCGCTCCATGTCCTCTGCCCAATCTCACGCCTCCCTCAGGCTGCAGTACCCGCCCGTGCGATCCTCGACACGCCCCCCCTCCCTTTTGGGGGGGAAATCCATTAAGCACTGGAAAAATAGGTTTTTCCTCAGAACAGACGTCGCCATTTGCCGCCTCATTATCATCGTCATAAGAATTTTCTATCATCGTCTATTAACGAGCTCCAGTGACACAAACAATATGGAGGTCCTCAGCCTCTGCCCGGTGGAGACCTCCTGGGACTGGATGAAGTGGGCAGAGACTGTACTACGATTAGACTCCTCCCCCAGACTGCACTACGATTAGACTCCTCCCCCAGAGTGCACTACGATTAGACTCCTCCCCCAGACTGCACTACGATTAGACTCCTCCCCGACTGCACGACATTAGACTCTCCCGCAAGATTGCACTAGGATTTTAGCTCCTACCTCATACGCAACTACTATTTAGACTCCCTCCCCCAGACCTGCAACTACGATTAGACGCTCTCCCTAGATTTCACAAGGATATAGTACCTTCCCCCAAGGCACTAGGTTTTAACACTCTCCCCAGACGGCACTCAACGATAGACTCATCCCCAGAGTGCACTAGTATTTAGACTCCTCCCCCATACTGCCACTAAATTAGACTCTTCCCCCAGAGTGCACTAGGTTTAGACTCCTACCCCCAAGTGCATAATACCGATTAGACTCCTCCCCCAGAGTGGACTAGGATGACACTCTTCCCCCATACTGCACTAGTAATAGAATCCTCCACCAGAGTGAACTAGGTTTAGACTCCTCCCCTAGAGTGCACTTACGATTAAGACTACCTCCCCCATACTGCACTACGATTAGACTCCTCCCCCAGACTGCACTACGATTAGACTCCTCCCCCAGAGAGCACTACGATTAGACTCCTCCCCAAGAGAGCACTACGATTAGACTCCTCCCCAAGAGGGCACTAGGGTTAGACTCTTCCCCTAGACTGCACTAGGATTAGACTCCTCCCTCAGACAGCACAACGATTAGACTCCTCCCTCAGAGAGCACAAGGATTTGACTCCTCCCCTAGAGTGCAACTAGTTAGACTTTCTCCCCCAGAGTGGCACTAGGATTAGAGCAACCTCCCCCAGATGCACTAGGATTAGACTCCCCTCCCCTAGAGTCACTAGGTTAGACTCCTCCCCCAGAGTGGACTAATTTAGACTCCCCCCCAGAGAGCACTACATTTAGACCCTCCCTCAGACTGCACTAGGATTAGACTCCTCCCCCATACTGCACTAGGATTAGAACTCGTCCTCCGCCTAAGTGCACTAAGATTAGACTCTTTCCCCAGAGTGCACTAGGTTTTGACTCCTCCCCCAGACGGCACTACGATTAGACTCTTCCCCCAGAGTGCACTAGGTTTAGACTCCTCCCCCAGACTGCACTAGGATTAGACTCCTCCCTCAGAGTGCACTAGGATTAGACTCCTCCCCCAGACTGCACTAGGATTAGACTCTTCCCCCAGAGTGCACTGGGATAAGACACCTTCCCCAGATTGCACTAGGATTAGACTCCTCCCCCAGAGTGCACTAGGATTAGACTCCTCCCCCAGAGTGCACTAGGATTAGACTCCTCCCCCAGAGTGCACTAGTATTACCCTTTGATTGACATGAGTCTCCCCCTAGGGGCAGCTGCAAGAAGACATAATTTATTATGAAGGGAATCAGGAGGTTGAGGGCCGGGCCCTGCGAAGCCCAAAACTGACAAGGTACCTGTGCAGGACTGATGAATACCCCCCATAGAGCTAACGGTGGAGAAAACAGTCCCCCCCAGGGGTGTCACCGGCCACCTCCTCATCACTGGGGCCTCATCACACAGAGCGGACAGAGAGTAACAGAGCAGAGAACCTGTTCATCAGCAGTGACTGCCACTCATCACCACCAATTACTGCTAATTACTGTGTAAGGAGCCCGGAGCTGCGGATAATTAGAAACGGATAATCAGAGGTTTGACGACATCCTCAGGGGAGAAGAATCCACAGATAAATCAGCACTGGTGTCTGGCGGTTATCTCACAGCACCCAAGGGTGTCAGGATAAGGGTGAACACCTTCAAGCCCAAAGGGCATTCTATCTATCTATCTATCTATCTATCTATCTATCTATCTATCTATCTATCTATCCCATATCTATCCATCTATCTATCTCATTTCTATCTATCTATCTATCTATCTATCTATCTCATATCTATCTATCACATATCTATCTATCTATCTAGCTTATCTCATGTATAACTATCTCATAATCTATCTATCTATCTATCTTATCTCCATAGCTATCTATCTATCAATCTATCTCCATATATATCTATATCCATATCTATCTATCCTATCTATCTATCTATCTAACTATCTCATATATAACTATCTCATATCAGATCTATCATCTATCATCTATCTATCTATCTATCTATCTATCTCATATCTATCTATCTATCTCAATCAATCTATCTATCTCTCTATCTCCTATCTATCTATCTATCTATCTGATATCTATCTATCTATCTATCTCATATATATCTATCTCATATCTTATCTTCTATCTATCTATCCTCATATCTATCCTATCTAACTATCTATCTCATATCTATCTATCATCTACTCATATAATACTATCTCATATCTATCTACTATCTCATCATCTATCAATACTATCTATCTATCTATCTATCTATCTATATATCCTCATATCTATCTATCTATCTATCTCATATCTACTATCTCCATGTCTATTCTATCTACTATCTATCTTCTATCTCATATCAATCTATCTACTCATATCTATCTATCTATCTATCTCATATTCTATCTCTCTCATATCTATCTCATATCTATCTCATATCTATCCTATCTCAATCATCTCTCTCATATCTATCTATCCTCATATCTATCTTAATCTCATATCTATCTCCTCAATCTATCTATCAATCTCATATCTATCTCTCTCATCTCATATCTATCTATCTCATATCTATCTATCTATCTATCTATCTATCTATCGTATCTCATATGCTATCTCATAGCTATCTCATATCTATCTCATATCTATCTATCTCACATCTATCTATCTATCTCACATCTATCTATCTATCTATCTATCTATCTATCTATCTATCTATCTATCTATCTATCTATCTCATATCTATCTATCTATCTATCTATCTATCTATCTATCTCATATCTATCTATCTCATATCTATCTATCTCATATCTATCTATCTATCTAATATCTAACTATCTATCTCATATCTATCTATCTATCTCTATTATATCTATCTATCTCAATCTATTATCTCATATCTATCTATCTCATATATAACTATCTCATAACTATCTATCAAATATCTAACTATCTAAAATCTATCTATCTCATATCTATCTATCTATAATCTATCTATCTCATATCTATCTATCTATCTCATATCTATTATCTATCTCTCATATATCTATCTATCCTCAATCTATATCATACTATCTCATATTATCTATCTATCCTTCATATCTATCTATCTCATATCTATACTATTCTATCTATCTTATCTATCTATCTCTATCTATCCATATCTATCTATCTATCAATCTCATATCTATCTATCAATCTTCTATCATATCTATCTTATCTATCTATCCTATCTATCTATCTCATTATATCTATCTATCTCATATCTCCTATCTATCTATCATCATATCTATCTATCTATCTCATATCTATCTGATCTATCTCTCTTCTATCTATCTATCTATCTATTCTATCTATCTCATATCTATCTATCCTATCTAACTATCTATCTATCTATCTATATCTATCTATATCTCTCATATCTATCATATCTATCTATCTCATATCTATCACTATCCAATCTATCTATATCTATCTCATCTCATATCTATCTATATCTCATATCTCATCTCTATCTATCTATCTATCTCAATCTTCTACTCATATCATATCTCATATCTAACTATCTATCTCATATCTATCTCTATCATCTCTCATATCTATCTCACTATCTATCATCTATCTCAATATCTATCTCTCTCTCTCACTATCTCATATCTATCTATCTCATATCTATATCTATCTATCTATCTCACTATCTATATCTATCTATCATCATATCTATCTTCTATATCTATCTATCTATTCATCTCTATATCTATCTATCTCTATCTATCTCCCCATTCTATCTTCCATATCTATCTAATCTTTA
>JAODAL010065364.1:0-18267 GCA_025379985.1 Phyllomedusa bahiana | reverse complement strand
TTTTATGGTTCTGGTCAGGGGTCTGTATATAGGTGGGGTCTGGTCAGGGGTCTGTATATAGGTGGGGTCTGTATATAGGTGGGGTCTGGTCAGGGGTCTGTATATAGGTGGGGTCTGGTCAGGGGTCTGTATATAGGTGGGGTCTGGTCAGGGATCTGTATATAGGTGGGGTCTGGTCAGGGGTCTGTATATAGGTGGGGTCTGGTCAGGGGTCTGTATATAGGTGGGGTCTGTATATAGGTGGGGTCTGGTCAGGGGTCTGTATATAGGTGGGGTCTGGCCAGGGCCGTTTGGGTGGTTGTTATGGGTGGGGTCTGGTAAAGGGTTGTATTTATGGGGGGGTCAGGGGTCTGTATTTTGGAGGTCTGGTCAAGGGTCTGTATATAGGTGGGGTCTGGTTAAGGGTCTGTATATAGGTGAGGTCTGGTCAAGGGTGCTCCGTGCAGCAGTCACCAGCAGATGGCGCTCCGTGCAGCAGTCACCGGCAGATGGCGCTCCGTGCAGCAGTCACCAGCAGATGGGGCTCCGTGCAGCAGTCCCCGGAAAATGGGCTCTGGCAGCAGTCACCGGCAATGGCGCCCCGTGCAGGCCCCAGAGTGGCGCTCCGGGGCAGCAGTTCCCCGGCAATGGCGCTCTAGCAGATCCCCGGCAGATGGCGCCCCGTGCAGAGTCCCCCAGCGCGGCGCTCCGGCGCAGTCCCCGGCAATGGCGCTCTAGCGAGTCACTGGCAGATGGCGCTCCGTACAGCAAAAAACCGCAGAGGGCGCTCCGTCACAGTCCCCGGGCAGATGGCGCTCGTAAAGCAGTCCCGGCAGTGGCGCCCCGGCGCGGGGTCCCCACAATGGGGCTTCGGCACAGCACCAAGATGGCGCCCGTGCAGCAGTCCCCAGCAGTGGCGCCGTGCAGCTCCCCGGGCAGATGGCGCCCGTGCGCGTCCCAGCAATGGCGCCCCGTGCAGCAGTACCGCAGATGGCGTCGTGCAGCAGTCACCGGCAAGGCGTACGTGCAGCATACCAGGAGGGCGCCCCGTGCAGCATCACCGGCAGATGGGCCTCCGTGCCAGTCCCCCCCCGGCAGAGGGCCTCCGTGCAGCATCACCCGCAGATGCGCTCCGTGCAGCAGTACCGGCAGGGGGGCGCTCCGGCAGCGTCCCCACGATGGCGCTCGTGCAGCAGTCCCGGGAGATGGCGCTCCGTGGCAGTCACGGCAGAGGGGGCCTCCGTGCAGCAGCCCTGGCAGGGGGCCTCTATGCAGCAGTCCCCGCAAGGGCGCCCGGCACGCCCCCCAGCAATGGCGCTCTGTGCAGCAGTCATGGGGGGCGCCCCCCGTCGCAGTCACCGGCAGATGGCGTCCGTGCAGCAGTCACCAGCAGATGGCGCCCCGTGCAGCAATCCCCTGCAGTGCCCCCGGTGCAAGTCACCCCGCAATCCCGTTCCGTGCAGCAGTCACCGGCAGAGGGCGCTCCGGAGCGCACGGCAGGGGGCGCCCCGTGCAGAGTCCCCCCGCAATACGCCCCGTGCCGTCCCCGGCAGTTGGCGCTCGTGCGCAGTCACCCGCGATACGCCCCGTGCGCACCCCCCGCAGATAGCGCTCCGTGAGCATCCCCAGCAGGGGGGGCTCCGTGCGCAGCCCCGGCAAATGGCGCTTTCAGCAGTCCCCGGCGATGGCCCCCCGTGCAGCGTCACCAGCGATGGGGTCGGCAGCGTCACCGGCAAATGGCGCTCTGTGCAGCAGTACCCGGAGATGGCGCCCCGGAGCGTCACCAGCAGTGGCCTCCGTGCACAGTTTACGGCAGAGGGCCCCTAGCAGCAGTCCCCGGAGTGGCCCCCCGTGCGCAGTCCACAGCTGGCGCTCGTGCAGCAGTCACGGCGATGGCGCTCTTGCAGCAGTCATGGCGATGGCGTCCGTCGCGTCCCCGGGCAGGGGCCCGCTGGGAAAGCGCACCGGCAGATGGCCTTATGCACATTACCGGCGATGGCGCCGTGCAGCAGTCACCGGCAGATGGGCTCTATGCACAGTCCCCGGCAGAGGGGTTTCCGGCAGCAGTCAGGCAATGGGCTCCTTGCGCAGTCACCGGGGGGGGCTCCGTGCAGCGTCAAAAAGATGGGGCTTCGTGCACAGTCACCAGGATGGCCCCGTGCAGCAGTCACCAGCAGATGGCGCTCCGTGCAGCAGTCACCGGCAGATGGCGCTCCGTGCAGCAGTCACCAGCAGATGGCGCTCCGTGCAGCAGTCCCCGGCAGATGGCGCTCCGTGCAGCAGTCACCGGCAGATGGCGCTCCGTGCAGCAGTCACCAGCAGATGGCGCTCCGTGCAGCAGTCACCGGCAGATGGCGCTCCGTGCAGCAGTCACCGGCAGATGGCGCTCCGTGCAGCAGTCACCCTCAGATAGCGCCCCGAGCAGCAGTCAACCGCAGATAGAGCTCCGTGCAGCAGTCACCAGCCGAGGGGGCTCCGTGCAGCAGTCACCGGCAAATGGCGCCCCGTGCAGCAGTCACCAGCAGAGGGCGCTCCGTGCAGCAGTCACCGGCAAATGGCGCTCTGTGCAGCAGTCACCGGCAGATGGCGCCCCGTGCAGCAGTCACCAGCAGCTGGCGCTCCGTGCAGCAGTTACCGGCAGATGGCGCTCTATGCAGCAGTCACCGGCAGATGGCGCCCCGTGCAGCAGTCACCGGCAGATGGCGCTCCGTGCAGCAGTCACTGGCAGATGGCCGGTGCATCCCGGTGGTTTAAATGAAACTCTTTATTTCGGATGCTTTATTTAGCTGCCTGTCATCGGTTTATTTTTTGTTTTTCATGGTCTTATTGGGTTTTTTGTCTTAGGAAAATGGGTCATTTTTTGCCTCTGAGATTTTTAAGAATGCTGACCCACTTTTGATATCAACCTGGAGGGTTTGCCCAATTTCTAGTCATCTTTTCACCAGTTTGGGACCCTTCAGATTTAACGTACCCCCAGCTCCGATTGTACATATGCGTTCCAAATATGGTATTATATCACATTCTTGTTGTTTAATTAAGCTAAAAGTGTTCATTAAGCACATACCATTATATATGTACTATTGTATAAATCCACATGCTTAATTAACAATACTTTACCCATTAACCAGGGCTGATAGTTCTTATGTTGTCTTTATCTATTCTCTTAGCCCTAGGTGGCGATCTTCTGATCGCCTGCGCGTGCGCGAGTGTGTTAGCGTTGTGCCTCCCATCGGCTAATCTATATGGCGCTACTGGGGCGCATGCGCGATCCACGGCACCTGATACACTCTGCGCATGCGCGAATCCCCATTGGAGCGCATTGCGTTCCACTGACCCGCTTCCGCCGGAAATGATGTGGTTGACGCATGCGCGGATGGCGGCCGCTCGTTTGAGCGCGCTGTCTGACTTTAAGCAGAGTGGGTAAGCAATGTTTTGGACGCTATTTTAGGGCGGCTACTGAATCTGTTAGTTGCCCTCATCAACAGGAAGGAGCCGGACTACCGTGGGGGACGCCAGGTGATATTTATCTATGCACATCTTTTCCTGGGCATCCCTTTATTTAATAACTGTATATTATCACTATTGTTTAACCCCTGAGGAACCCTAAACAACTCAAAGGGGGAAACGCGTCGGGTTCATGTTCTCTTTTGATGTATTTTGGGACAGAACATACCAGAGGTTCCTGCTTGTGGGGCCGCCCTTTTCGGGGCGATGTCTCCACTTTATTGGTCACCTCTTTAGGGACTTTATTGGGAATTAGAGAGCATTATCGAGATTCTTTGTATGTGCTCCTATAGCCTTGGTATGGTAATCTGACCTAGGTATTGTTTTGCCACGCATTTAGTTTTGTTTGTGTTTGTGTGGGGTACTTGTATATTTATTAAAAGGTATATTTCAATTGGGGATATATAATTTTGCTGTGATTCCTCGGTACATACTTGTCATTCCTCTGCAGCGGGGCCCCAGCAGTCGCCTCTCCCTGTGTCACAGCCAGATCCTGCATTCTGCGCCGTCTTACAGAGAAGCCTCTGTCTATTGGAATGGAGGACGCGGTCTTGTGAATAATTCATGGCCGTCACATCGCTGCCGCCGCCGCCGCGCACAACTAACCAGCGCCTGAAAGAGCGAAATCCTCTCAATGTTCAGTGGAGCCGACTCCATGGATTTACATGATTTACAAAGTAAATGTCAGGACTGTCCGCCCTGCTCATGGCAGGACAGCGGAGCGGTGCCAGGCTCATGGCAGGACAGCGGAGCGGTGCCAGGCTCATGGCAGGAAAGCGGAGTGGTGCCAGGCTCATGGCAGGAAAGCGGAGCGGTTGCCAGGCTCATAGCAGGACAGCGGAAACGGTGCCAGGCTCATGGCAGGACAGCGGAGCGGGCGGTGCCAGCGCTCATGGCAGGACAGCGGAGGGGTGGTGCCAGGCTCATGGCAGGACAGCGGAGCGGTGCCAGGCTCATGGCAGGACAGCGGAGCGGTGCCAGGCTCATGGCAGGACAGCGGAGCGGTGCCAGGCTCATGGCAGGACAGCGGAGCGGAGCCAGGCTCATGGCAGGACAGCGGAGAGGTGCCAGGCTCATGGCGGGACAGCGGAGCGGTGCTAGGCTCATGGCAGGGACTGCGGAGCGGAGCCAGGCTCATGGCAGGAAAGCGGAGCGGTGCCAGGCTCATGGCAGGACAGCGGAGCGGTGCCAGGCTCATGGCAGGACAGCGGAGCGGTGCCAGGCTTATGGCAGGAAAGCGGAGCGGTGCCAGGCTCATGGCGGGACAGCGGAGAGGTGCCAGGCTCATGGCGGGACAGCGGAGCGGTGCCAGGCTCATGGCGGGACAGCGGAGCGGTGCCAGGCTCATGGCGGGACAGCGGAGCGGTGCCAGGCTCATGGCGGGACAGCGGAGCGGTGCAAGGCGCATGGCGGGACAGCGGAGCGGTGCCCGGCGCAGGGCGCGACAGCGGAGCGGTGCCAGGCTCATGGCGGGACAGCGGAGCGGTGCCAGGCTCATGGCGGGACAGCGGAGCCAGGCTCATGGCGGGACAGCGGAGCGGAGCCAGGCTCAAGGCACGGGCCCGCGACCATCAGAGTCCTACGGCTCCGAATAGTGATTCAGAACAGCCCTTTCTCCTTGAGTTTGCTTAAAGGGGAACCCCGAGCCTAATATAAAGGTTCTGCGCTGTAATAATCAAGACCAAGACATTTACTGATACAGAAAATTTCCTTCGATCAGAAAACTGTGCAGAAATTCTTTTTCCAAATTGGCAAAATCTGAAAACAATTCAGAATTTTTTTAAAAAATTGCAACTTTCCTCAATTTTACAGTTGCCGTTTTCTTCTATTCTGGACGGCGTTCCTGAAGGTTCCCGGACCTTACATTAAAGGAGTGTTCCTGACATAGACATTGATAGTGTAAGAGGTGCGAGTCCCACCTCTACTTCTGGAACGGGCCCCCAAAAGTATCAGCTGAGATTGAATATCTGATCATGCTTGTAAACGACTCTCCATTCTCCTCTATGGGAGTTCCCAGTACAGGGGAGCGCTGTGTTCTCCATTCTGTTCTATGGGAGTTCCCACTACAGGGTAGCGTGTTCTCCATTCTGTTCTATGGGAGTTTCCACTACAGGGGAGCGCTGTGTTCTTCATTCTGTTCTATTGGAGTTCCCAGTACTGGGGAGCGCTGTGTTCTCCATTCTGTTCCTTGGGAGTTTCCAGTACAGGAGAGCACTGTGTTCTTCATTCTGTTCTTTGGGAGTTCCCAGTACAGGGGAGCACTGTGTTCTCCATTCTGCTCTATGGGAGTTCCCAGTACAGGGGAGCAATGTGTTCTCCATTCTCATCTATGGGAGTCCCCAGTACAGGGGAGCACTGTGTTCTCCATTCTGTTCTATGGGAGTTCCCGGGACAGGGGAGCACTGTGCTCTCCATTCTGTTCTATGGGAGTTCCCGGGACAGGGGAGCACTGTGCTCTCCATTCTGTTCTATGGGTGTTCCCAGTACAGGGGAGCGCTGTGTTCTCTCCATTCTCCTCTATGGGAGTTCCCAGTACAGGGGAGCGCTGTGTTCTCTCCATTCTCCTCTATGGGAGTTCCCAGTACAGGGAAGCGCTGTGTTCTCTCCATTCTGTTCTATGGAAGTTCGCAGTACAGGGGAGCCATGTGTTCTTCATTCTGTTCTATGGGAGTTCCCAGTACAGGGGAGCGCTGTGTTCTCTCCATTCTGTTCTATGGGAGTTCCCAGTACAGGGGAGCGCTGTGTTCTCCATTCTCCTCTATGGGAGTTCCCAGTACAGGGGAGCGCTGTGTTCTCCATTCTATTCTATGGGAGTTCCCAGTACAGGGGAGCGCTATGTTCTCCATTCTCCTCTATGGGAGTTCCCAGTACAGGGGAGCGCTTTGTTCTCTCCATTCTGTTCTATGGGAGTTCCCAGTTCAGGGGAGCAATGTGTTCTTCATTCTGTTATCTGGGAGTTCCCAGTACAGGGGAGCGCTGTGTTCTCTCCATTCTGTTCTATGGGAGTTCCCAGTACAGGGGAGCACTGTGTTCTCCATTCTCCTCTATGGGAGTTCCCAGTACAGGGGAGAGCTGTGTTCTCTCCATTCTGTTCTATGGGAGTTCCCAGTACAGGGGAGCGCTGTGTTCTCCATTCTGTTCTATGGGAGTTCCCAGTACAGGGGAGCGCTGTGTTCTCCATTCTCCTCTATGGGAGTTCCCAGTACAGGGGAGCGATGTGTTCTCCATTCTCCTCTATGGGAGTTCCCAGTACAGGGGAGCGCTGTGTTCTCTCCATTCTGTTCTATGGGAGTTCCCAGTACAGGTGAGCGCTGTGTTCTCTCCATTCTGTTCTATGGGAGTTCCCAGTACAGGGGAGCTCTGTTTTCTCCATTCCGTTCTATGGGAGTTCCCAGCTCCGGGTAGCGCTGTGTTCTCCATTCTCCTCTATGGGAGTTCCCAGTACAGGGTAGTGCTGTGTTCCCCATTCTGTTCTATGGGAGTTCCCAATACAGGGGAGTGCTGTGTTCTCCATTCTGTTCTATGGGAGTTCCCAGTACAGGGGAGCGCTGTGTTCTCCATTCTGTTCTATGGGAGTTCCCAGTACAGGGGAGTGCTGTGTTCTCTATTGTGTTCTATGGGAGTTCCCAGTACAGGGGAGCGCTGTGTTCTCCATTCTGCTCTATGGGAGTTCCCAGTATAAGGGAGCGCTGTTTTCTCTATTGTGTTCTATGGGAGTTCCCAGTACAGTGGAGCGCTGTGTTCTCTCCATTCTGTTCTATGGGAGTTCCCAGTACAGGGGAGCGCTGTGCTCTCCTTTCTGTTCTATGGGAGTTCCCAGCACAGGGGAGCGCTGTGTTCTCTCCATTCTGTTAGATGGGAGTTCCCAGTACAGGGGAGCCCCGTGTTCTCTCCATTCTGTTCTATGGGAGTTCCCAGTACAGGGGAGTGCTGTGTTCTCCATTCTGTTCTATGGGAATTCTCAGTACAGGGGATCAGAATGTTCAGCTATTCTCAGAACTACCATAGAAAAGAATGGGGCTGGTTCCCGGGACTGGTACTAGTATCAGAGGTGGATCCTGCACCAATTAGACATTGATGACATGTCCTGTTAATATTCCATCAAAGTCTATAAAGAAAATACCCCTCTATGGTTTATTTGTATAATTTGAATATTTTGGGCGTTTAACCCTTTCCTGCCTCAGGGATTCTTCTTTACATCGCATTCGTTTTTCCTGCCACCTTCTATATGGCTTAGGTTGCCTTGACCCAACATCTAATCTGTTAGACGAGATGCAGGGGATGATTGGCCCCTCAATGACACAATTGTATGGTGCTGTTCAGGTGTAGTGATAGCCTGGGTCCCAATGAAGACCCCCCAGGACTGCCATGAATGTGCTTCTGTTATACCCTATTATATTGTGTTATTTATCCCACCCAGCCAACGACATCGCTAAGGTCTGTATACAGATGGGTGCTGGTCTGGGGTCTGTATATAGATGGGTGCTGGTCTGGGGTCTGTATACAGATGGGTGCTGGTCTGGGGTCTGTATACAGATGGGAGCTGGTCTGGGGTCTGTATACAGAGTGGCGCTGGTCTGGGGTCTGTATACAGATGGGTGATGGTCTGAGGTCTGTATACAGATGGGTGATGGTCTGGGGTCTGTATACAGATGGGTGATGGTCTGGGGTCTGTATACAGATGGGTGGTGGTCTGGGGTCTGTATACAGATGGGCGCTGGTCTGGGGTCTGTATACAGATGGGCGCTGGTCTGGGGTCTGTATACAGATGGGTGCTGGTCTGGGGTCTGTATACAGATGGGTGCTGGTCTGTGGTCTGTATACAGATGTGTGATGTTCTGGGGTCTGTATACAGATGGGTGGTGGTCTGGGGTCTGTATACAGATGGGTGCGGGTCAGGGGTCTGTATACAGATGGGTGCTGGTCTGGGGTCTGTATACAGATGGGTGCTGGTCTGGGGTCTGTATACAGATGGGTGCGGGTCTGGGGTCTGTATACAGATGGGTGCTGGTCTGGGGTCTGTATACAGATGGGTGGTGGTCTGGGGTCTGTATACAGATGGGTGCTGGTCTGGGGTCTGTATACAGATGGATGCTGGTCTGTATACAGATGGATGCTGGTCTGGGGCCTGTATACAGATGGATGCTGGTCTGTATACAGATGGATGCTGGTCTGGGGCCTGTATACAGATGGATGCTGGTCTGGGGTCTGTATACAGATGGGTGGTGGTCTGGGGTCTGTATACAGATGGGTGCTGGTCTGGGGTCTGTATACAGATGGATGCTGGTCTGGAGTCTGTATACAGTTGGGTGTTGGTCTGGGGTCTGTAAACAGATGGGTGCTGGTCTGGGGTCTGTATACAGATGGTTGCTGGTCTGGTGTCTGTATACAGATGGGTGCTGGTCTGGGGTCTGTATACAGATGGGTGCTGGTCTGTATACAGATGGATGCTGGTGTGGGGTGTGTATACAGATGGGTGGCGGTCTGGGGTCTGTATACAGATGGGTGGTGGTCTGGGGTCTGTATACAGATGGGTGCTGGTTGGGGTCTGTATACAGGTGGGTGATGGTCTGGAATCTGTATACAGATGGGTGCTGGTCTGGGGTCTGTATACAGATGGGTGCTGGTCTGGGGCCTGTATACAGATGGGTGCTGGTCTGGGGCCTGTATACAGATGGGTGCTGGTCTGGGGTCTGTATACAGATGGGTGCTGGTCTGTATACAGATGGGTGATGGTCTGGGGTCTGTATACAGATGGGTGCTGGTCTGGGGTCTGTATACAGATGGGTGCTGGTCTGGGGTCTGTATACAGATGGGTGCTGGTCTGGGGTCTGTATACAGATGGGTGCTGGTCTGGGGTCTGTATACAGATGGGTGCTGGTCTGGGGTCTGTATACAGAGTGGTGCTGGTCTGGGGTCTGTATACAGAGGGGCGCTGGTCTGGGGTCTGTATACAGATGGGTGCTGGTCTGGAGTCTGTATACAGATGGGTGCTGGTGTGGGGTCTGTATACAGATGGGTGCTGGTCTGGGGTCTGTATACAGATTGGTGCTGGTCGGTATACAGATGGGTGGTGGTCTGGGGTCTGTATACAGATGGGTGCTGGTCTGGGGTCTGTATACAGATGGGTGCTGGTCTGGGGTCTGTATACAGATGGGTGCTGGTCTGGGGTCTGTATACAGATGGGTGCTGGTCTGGGGTCTGTATACAGATGGGTGCTGGTCTGGGGTCTGTATACAGATGGGTGCTGGTCTGGGGTCTGTATACAGATGGGTGCTGGTCTGGGGTCTGTATACAGATGGGTGCTGGTCTTGGGTCTGTATACAGATGGGTGCTGGTCTGGGGTCTGTATACAGATGGGTGATGGTCTGGGGTCTGTATACAGATGTGTGTTGGTCTGGGGTCTGTATACAGATGGGTGCTGGTCTTGGGTCTGTATACAGATGGGTGCTGGTCTGGGGTCTGTATACAGATGGGTGTTGGTCTGGGTCTGTATACAGATGGGTGAGGGTCTGGGGTCTGTATACAGATGGGTGATGGTCTTGGGTCGGTATACAGATGGGTGCTGGTCTTGGGTCTGTATACAGATGGGTGCTGGTGTGGGGTCTGTATACAGATGGGTGCTGGTCTGGCGTCTGTATACAGATGGGTGCTGGTCTGGGGTCTGTATACAGATGGGTGCTGGTCTTGGGTCTGTATACAGATGGGTGCTGGTCTTGGGTCATTATACAGAGGGGTGGTGGTCTGGGGTCTGTATACAGGTGGGTGATGGTCTGGAGACTGTATACAGATGGGTGTTGGTCTGGGGTCTGTATACAGGTGGGTGCTGGTCTGGGGTCTGTATACAGATGGGTGGTGGTCTGGGGTCTGTATACAGATGGGTGCTGGTCTGGGGTCTGTATACAGATGGGTGCTGGTCTGGGGTCGGTATACAGATGGGTGCTGGTCTGGAGTCGGTATACAGATGGGTGCTGGTCTGGGGTCTGTATACAGATGGGTGCTGGTCATGGGTCTGTATACAGAGTGGCGCTGGTCTGGGGTCTGTATACAGATGGGTGCTGGTCTGGGGTCTGTATACAGATGGGTGCTGGTCTGGGGTCTGTATACAGATGGGTGGGTTTGGGCTGGGGTCCTGTATACAGATGGGTGCTGGTCTGGGGTCTGTATACAGATGGGTGCTGGTCTGGAGTCGGTATACAGATGGGTGCTGGTCTGGGGTCTGTATACAGATGGGTGCTGGTCTGGAGTCGGTATACAGATGGGTGGTGGTCTGGGGTCTGTATACAGATGGGCGCTGGTCTGGGGTCTGTATACAGATTGGTGCTGGTCTGGGGTCTGTATACAGATGGGTGCTGGTCTGGGCTCTGCATACAGATGTGTGTTGGTCTTGGGTCTGTTTACAGATGGGTGGTGGTCTGGGGTCTGTATACAGGTGGGTGATGGTCTGGGGTCTGTATACAGATGGGTGTTGGTCTGGGGTCTGTATACAGATGGGTGCTGGTCTGGGGTCTGTATACAGATGGGTGTTGGTCTGGGGTCTGTATACAGATGGGTGCTGGTCTGGGGTCTGTATACAGATGGGTGCTGGTCTGGTGTGTGTATACAGATGGGTGCTGGTCTGGGGTAGCTATACAGATGGGTGCTGGTCTGGGGTCTGTATACAGAGTGGCGCTGGTCTGGGGTCTGTATACAGATGGGTGTTGGTCTGGGGTCTGTATACAGATGGGTGCTGGTCTGGGGTCTGTATACAGATGGGTGCTGGTCTGGGGTCTGTATACAGATGGGTGTTGGTCTGGGGTCTGTATATAGATGGGGTCTTGTCAGGGGTCTGTATATATGTGGGGTCTGGGGTCTGTATTCAGTTGGGGTCAATTCGGGGGTCTGTATATAGATGGGGTCTGCTCCGGGGTCTGTATATAGGTGGGGTCTGGTCAGGGGTCTGTATATAGATGGGTGCTGGTCTGGGTACTCTATACAGATGGGTGATGGTCTGGGGTCTGTATACAGATGGGCGCTGGTCTGGGGTCTGTATACAGATGGGCGCTGGTCTGGGGTCTGTATACAGATGGGTGATGGTCTGGGGTCTGTATACATATGTGTGTTGGTCTGGGGTCTGTATACAGATGGGTGATGGTCTGGGGTCTGTATACAGATTGGTGCTGGTTTGGGGTCTGTATACAGATGGGTGCTGGTCTGGGGTCTGTATACAGATGGGTGCTGGTCTGGGGTCTGTATACAGATGGGTGATGGTCTGGGGTCTGTATACAGATGGGCGCTGGTCTGGGGTCTGTATACAGATGGGCGCTGGTCTGGGGTCTGTATACAGATGGGCGCTGGTCTGGGGTCTGTATACAGATGGGCGCTGGTCTGGGGTCTGTATACAGATGGGTGCTGGTCTGGGGTCTGTATACAGATGGGTGCTGGTCTGGGGTCTGTATACAGATGGGCGCTGGTCTGGGGTCTGTATACAGATGGGTGCTGGTCTGGGGTCTGTATACAGATGGGTGATGGTCTGGGGTCTGTATACAGATGGGTGATGGTCTGGGGTCTGTATACAGATGGGTGCTGGTCTGGGGTCTGTATACAGATGGGCGCTGGTCTGGGGTCTGTATACAGATGGGTGCTGGTCTGGGGTCTGTATACAGATGGGCGCTGGTCTGGGGTCTGTATACAGATGGGTGCTGGTCTGGGGTCTGTATACAGATGGGTGCTGGTCTTGGGTCTGTATACAGATGGGTGATGGTCTGGGGTCTGTATACAGATGGGTGATGGTCTGGGGTCTGTATACAGATGGGTGATGGTCTTGGGTCTGTATACAGATGGGTGCTGGTCTTGGGTCTGTATACAGGGGTCTGTATACAGATGGGTGGTGGTCTGGGGTCTGTATACAGATGGGTGCTGGTCTGGGGTCTGTATACAGATGGGTGTTGGTCTGGGGTGTGTATACAGATGGGTGCTGGTCTGGGGTCTGTATACAGATGGGTGCTGGTGTGGGGTCTGTATACAGATGGGTGCTGGTCTGGGGTCTGTATCGTCATTGGTCTCTATATAGATCTGGACTGAGGTCTTGATTCAGTTGACTTCTAGTCTGTGGTCTGTAGTTTTGTTTTCTTCATGTTCTCATAGAGTGACTGCACAGAGGAGAAAGAGACTGCGCACAGTGACTGCACAGAGGAGAAAGAGACTGCACACAGTGACTGCACAGAGAAGGAAGAGACTGCACAAAGTGACTGCACAGAGAAGGAAGAGACTGCGCACAGTGACTGCACAGAGGAGGAAGAGACTGCACACAGTGACTGCACAGAGGAGAAAGAGACTGCACAAAGTGACTGCACAGAAGAGAAAGAGACTGCACACAGTGACTGCACAGAGGAGAAAGAGACTGCACACAGTGACTGCACAGAGGAGAAAGAGACTGCATAAAGTGACTGCACAGAAGAGGAAGAGAGTGCACACAGTGACTGCACAGAGGAGAAAGAGACTGCACACAGTGACTGCACAGAGAAGGAAGAGACTGCACAAAGTGATTGCACAGAGAAGGAAGAGACTGCACACAGTGACTGCACAGAAGAGGAAGAGACTGCACACAGTGACTGCACAGAAGAGGAAGAGAGTGCACACAGTGACTGCACAGAAGAGAAAGAGACTGCACACAATGACTGCACAGAAGAGAAAGAGACTGCACACAGTGACTGCACAGAAGAGAAAGAGACTGCACACAGTGACTGCACAGAAGAGAAAGAGATTGCACACAGTGACTGCACAGAGGAGGAAGAGGCTGCACACAGTGATCGCACAGAGGAGGATGAGACTGTGCACTTTGACTACAGACCAGTCTGTAGGGCAGGAAAGTGACCGTTTTGGAAACCTCCTGCAGTTTCAGCTTTTGCAGCACATGTAACCTGCCCAGCGCTGACAGGAGGCAAGAGAGCCGGGCTGTGTCCATAGAGCGCGCTCCCTGCTGTCATCTATCTCGTTGCTTGTAATCGCCTGAGACGTCTTCTCTCATTCATGTTAGTTACTTTGAGCCTTTTCCACCATCGAGCCCAGAAAATTACATAAAGAGCGGCGAGACCTCATCTAATTCTGCATCGCGTCCCCTCCTGGGGGGAGACAGCGCAGACTCGGAATTACATGGAGACCCCAGCGCTGTTCTTATGTAGTAGTTTCTCTTCTCTCCTTGCTGTCAGTGAATAGAAGCCATTTTCTTTGCATGCACCTGTACTGTGTGCACCACTGCTTGCAGGTTTATATTGCTGGCTCCCCCCAATACAGGTTATTTTTGCCTTTTTGATCCCGGAGGCTGCGCAGCCCCGGAATCCTCTCTATTGCCCTCTCGGTCCGTACACAAAAATCATGGATGCATCATGTCTGCAGGGGGTCTGCTCACCACATTGATTAGCTATAAATATCTGGGTTAAGCAAAATAAAGAATATCCCCAAATACATTGCTGTTCTGATTTTGCTTTCTTTCAGCGTTAGAGCGGTTCTTATCTCCTGCTTGAGTACACAAGCTTCCCTGTTTCCTGGCCACCTCTCTCTGCTCTAGCATTGACTTCATTACCTGTTGTGTCTTATCAGCAGCACAGGGGCTTGTTTACATTTCTTACAGACAAACTTTAACCCTTTAGAGCTCTGTAGCCTTGTGCCCTGCTGTTTAAACCCCTCCATCACAAATGTCCCTCTAACAGGCTCAGTTAGGGAGAGCAGAGCTGAAATTCAGTCATTACAGCCTAGACAGGAAGTGGGAGCCTGAAGCTGTAGAACCTCCCACAGCCTGAACAGGAAGTTGAAGGCTAAAGCTGTAGAAGCACCCACAACTTGAACAGGAAGAGGGAGCCTGAAGCTGTAGAACCACCAACAGCCTGAACAGGAAGTGGGAGTCTAAAGCTGTAGAACCATCCACAGCAGAGCTGAAATTCAGTCATGACAGCCTAGACAGGAAGTGGAAGCCTGAAGCTGTAGAACTGCACACAGCCTGAACAGGAAATGGGAGCCTGAAGCTGTAGAACCACCCACAGCCTGACCAGGAAGAATGTAATGGGAAACTGCAAAAAAAAAAAAAAAGTTGGCTGAAATGTGAAAAAACCTACTTGCGCCATGTTTGTGACTGTTTTCTTTTTACGACATCTACGCTTCAGTATTAGCGATGAGCTCTCTGTGTTCTGTAGTTTGATACAATTCCAGCGATACCAAATATGTAGGGTTTTAGTACCGTAAAAAAAAATCCAAATATTTTCTATTTTTTACGTTTGAGCCGCGGCGCCATTTTCTGCGACCAATGACCTTTTTGCTCTTCCATTGATGGACCTGAGCGAGGAGGCACTTTTTGTGAGCTGAAGTCTAGTTTTTAATGGCACCATTTTCAAAGTCTTAGTAGGAACGCCACTGTAAGCAGGCGGTTCTTACCGCACTCAGAACTCCCATAGAACAGAATGGAGAGTCAGGCGCATGCACGAACAACTCTCCACTCTAAGCCAGCACTTTCATAGACTACAGAACAACATGCAGTGTCAATCAGCTGCCTCTAAGGCAAGCAAGATATTGGCGTGTATTAAAAGAGGCCTGGACTCGCAGGACAAGGATGTAATTCTACCGCTGTATAAAGCTTTGGTGCGACCTCACTTGGAATATGCTGTTCAGTTCTGGGCTCCAGTTTATAGAAAAGATGTAATGGAGCTAGAGAGAGTGCAAAGACGAGCAACCAAACTTATAAGGGGAATGGAACATCTCAGAGAGCAAAGACGAGCAACCAAACTTATAAGGGGAATGGAGCATCTTAGAGAGAGTGCAAAGACGAGCAACCAAACTTATAAGGGGAATGGAGCATCTTAGAGAGAGTGCAAAGACGAGCAACCAAATTTATAAGGGGAAAGGAACATCTCAGAGAGCAAAGACGAGCAACCAAACTTATAAGGGGAATGGAGCATCTTAGAGAGAGTGCAAAGACGAGCAACCAAACTTATAAGGGAAATGGAGCATCTTAGAGAGAGTGCAAAGACGAGCAACCAAACTTATAAGGGGGAATGGAGCATCTTAGAGTGCAAAGACGAGCAACCAAACTTATAAGGAGAATGGAGCATCTTAGTTATGAGGAGAGGTTAGTAGAATTGAACTTATTTACTCTTGAGAAAAGACGGCTCCGGGGGGACAGGATTAATTTATATAAATGGCCCCTACAAAAAGTATGGGGAAAAATTATTTCATGTAAAGCCCCCTCAAAAGACAAGGGGACATTCCCTTCAGCTGGAGAAAAAAGGATTCAATCTCCAGAGATTTTAAAGAGAAAAATGTTCTTCACTGTAAGAACAGTAAATCTGTGGAATAGCTGCCTGAGGAGCTGGTCACAGCAGGAACAGGTGAGGCTTAGATACCTACCTGGAACTAAAGAATATTAATGCGTATGTAGCTATGTAGAATTCTGGATCCTGGCTGGTGGAGGCTCTGGGGTCAGAGATATGGTCTCCCCTGGAGCTCTGGGGTCAGAGCTGGGGTCTCCCCTGGAGCAGATTGGCTCTTGCCTTGTGGGTTCCAGGGCATTAACCAGTGGGGAGGCTGGGCTTGAACTCCTTGTCTCCCTCCCTTCACCCAAATTTTCACCACCCTTGGTTGAACTTGATGGACACGGGTCTTTTTTCAACTGTACTAACTATGTAACTTTCGGACGCCCGTTCCCGAGATAGGAGCAGATCCCAGATGTGGGACCCTCATCTATCACACTTTGGTGATGTATCCTCTTCAAATGCCATCAAAATGCATGGTGGGAACACCCCCTTTAATTAACTGAGACCAGCAAGCATGAGTTCCTCTTGTGATTAAAGTCTTCTTGAGTTCTCACTGTTTGTGTCTTTCTTCTTCCTCCTTGTTGGGTGGTCACCACTCGGACCCTCTTTTTACCAATCAAAGCCCATTGGGATGGTGACCCCGTACTGCTAAGGTTCATAATATGACTTGTTGGGCCCCTTTACTCCTCACACTGAGTCTTCATTCATGGTTTCAGAAGCCGCAGAGGTTTCCACTTTCCATTCTTGATTAAATATTTTAGGTGCCTCCAGGATCCCCCGGCCGCCGCCGCTGTTGGAGCATTAATTCCAGTGCATTAGTCACTGCCATAAAGTCAGTCAATCCCTCCTCTCATCTGGGAGCTGTGAACACGTTCATTAATGACACCATCAAAACTGTACAAGGAGATTTTTCGGGGGCAGTCTCCGCAGTCTCCGTATTAAAGGGAGAATCCGCTGACGGGGAAAAATCAGTGTTATGCAGCTGGAATTTCTTTAAGTTACATCGACTGGAGAAGTGGCTGACTTAGCCGGAGTGTCTGTGAATTTGGGCATATACACACAGGACAATACATTACATGGAAATCCCTAAAGAAGCATTTATGCTATCTATCATACATGAAAAAAACTTTGAGATTCTTGGTTCACATATTTTTGATCAAAAAATGCTTAAGCCGTCCACGAACTTACAACGTGATCTCAGGTCGGGCAGTCCTACGCTATCTTTACCTCTCAATAGAGCCAAATCCAGGCCTCTCACTGGGTCAACCGACCTCCGTTATCAAGAGAGGAAAAAAAATAAAAAAAACACCAACCTTGCAAGCTCTTATAACAGCCTGTGAAAGTGGCCGTGGTGCAGAAAACCAAAATGGAGGCACCCCTTCCTCCCCATATAGATTAAAAGCAATATGAGCCAAAAACAACGTATGGTTCTGCACATAAAAACATTTCTGAAAAAACAATATGCGAACCCCTTTCCCTTTCGCCCACTTTCACAGGCTGTTATAAGAGTGCAGCTTGCAGGTTTGTTTGTTTTTTTTTATATTCTTTCTCTCTGGATAATGGAGGTCGGTTGACCCAGTGAGAGGCCTGGATTTGGTTCTATTGAGAGGTAAAGATAATGTAGGACTGCCCGACCTGAGATCACGTTGTAAGTTCGTGGGCGGCTTAAGCATTTTTTGATCAAAAATACGTGAACCAAGAATTTCAAAGTTTTTTCATATACACACAGGAGTCACATTAATATGACCAGGGGGGCTAATATCCAGAGAAAGCGGCCCGTGCAGCCTGGATAACAGCTAGACGGACGCAGAGTGACTCCATAAGGTCCTGGTAGGTTGTCACAGGGATCTGGGGCCGACTGCATCACACAGCTGCTGGAGGAGCCATAGAGGCAACACCGGTATCCAGGGGCCCCACGGCTGCTGGAGGAGCCATAGAGCCAACACCACAATCCAGGGGCTCCACAGCTGCTGGAGGGGCCATAGAGCCAACATCACCATCCAGGGGCTCCCACAGCTGCTGGAGGAGCCATAGAGCCAACACCACCATCCCGGGGCCCCACAGCTGCTGGAGGGTCCATAGAGCCAACACCACCATCCAGGGGCCCCCACAGCTGCTGGAGGGTCCATAGAGATAACACCACCATCCAGCGGCCCCACAGCTGCTGGAGGGGCCATAGAGCCAACACAACCATCCAGGGGCCCCCACAGCTGCTGGAGGGTCCATAGAGACAACACCACCATCCAGCGGCCCCACAGCGGGGTGGGGGCCATAGACCCCAACCCCCACATCCAGGGGGCCCACAGCTTCTGGAGGGTCCATAGAGCCAACAACCCCCATCCAGGGCCCCAAGCTTCTGGGGGTCCATAGAACAACACCACCATCCCGGGGCTCCCACAGCGCAGGGACCATAGAGCCAATACCACCACCCGGCCCCCGAGTCTGGGAAAAGGGCCCTAGAGCCAACACCACCCCCAGGGGCCCCCCAGCTGCTGGGGGG
>JAODAL010065363.1:0-18267 GCA_025379985.1 Phyllomedusa bahiana | reverse complement strand
AGGATTATCCAGTGGCCGTGGATCTTTTCTGTAGCTTTGTACTGCAAAAGGTCTATAGTCAAAGTGAGGAAATGGCGTTGTCAGATTGCCTCTTCCCAAATCTCCAGGTCCATGAGAGACCTAAAGATATTACTAGGCAGTAATAACTAATGGGGTCACATAGATGAGTGTAAATACATTTATGATGTTATATACAGTGGTGTAGATAGAGTTTGCCGCCCGTGGGTGTCCCCAACTTTGCCGCCCCTTTGAAAGACCACACCCCTACTTTTTAAGACCCCGCCTCTTTTTCTTACAGGCTCCTCCTCAAACCATGAAACATAACCACCACTTAAAAAGATCATGTTTTTATGTCACAATATTTTTCTCTTTGTATTGGAATTATTCAGAAAAATCTTCCAATAAAAATATTAAAGTAACCAGCGACCAATCAGAACCCATAGCAACCAATCAGAGCCCATAGTAACCAATCAGAGCCCATAGTAACCAATCAGAGGCCATAGCAACCAATCCGAGCTCAGCTTTTATTTTTCTAGAGCACTATATGAAATGAAAGCTAAGCTCTGATTGGTTGTTATGGGCTGATTGGTTGCTATGAGGTCTGATTGGTAGCTATGGTAGCTATGGGCTTTGGTTGGTTGCTATGAGCTCTGATTGGTTACTATGGGCTCTGATTGGTTACTATGGACAAAGAGGAAAGGGTTACACCTAGACAGTTTTCATACATTATGCCCAAAGTGTTTTTTATTGGTAAGTCGGGAGTTTTGTGTTTGTTTTTAACTATTTTTTTCTTTAACATTTTTCATTTATTTGTTATCTACTTATTTTCTTTCAGTAGTCCCCAATACTGCACTACACTATACACTATGGGAGACATGTATGAAAACTGTCTTAGACTAAGACTTTCCTTGTTGCCCATAGCGACCAATCAGAGCTAATAGCGACCAATCAGAGCTCATAGCGACCAATCAGAGCTCATAGCAACCAATCAGAGCACCCGTTTCAGTTTTTCAGAGCCCTATATGAAATGAAAGGGGAACTCTGATTGGTTGCTAGGGGCAACAAAGAAAGTCTTAGACCAAGACAGTTCTCATGCATGTGGTCATATATATATTATATATATATATATATATATATATATATATATATATACACACACACACACACACTTACCGTATATACTCTATAATACATATCAATACACTACCCTATGACTATGTATTATACTGTATGTTACAGACACCCATTAAACTCCAATAGGCTCCTGTGTTTGGCAGACCCGGAGACCATTATTTGGCCTCTGGCTGCCATGGACACCCTGTGATCAGAGTGCAGAGGTGCCCATGGGTGACAGAGGGAGCCTCATCCTTCTGATAAAGGGAATCTATCATCAATTTATTTATTTTTCCAAATAAAACCAGTCACTGATCCATGTTCTTTTCTTCTTCACTGTTTTTATTTTCTGATTGTAGATTTTTTAATTCTGTCTTCTGTATAGGATTATGGGGGCAGCCATCTTGCCTGAACTGCTTTTAGCAGCATTTAGAGAGATGCTTTACAGCAACTTCATGGACATAGGAGCCTGTAAACAGGAGCAGACCCATTGACTTTTATAGGAGAATTTTCTAGGCTCTGTGACCTGGGAAGAAGTCAGTGTGCAGGGAGGGGGAGCCGTGACATCTCCTATTGTGACTGGTGGATCATGTGTTATCTATACACATTGGTGTCACCTCTCAGTGTAACCCTTCCTGTGCTGATAATGAGGAGATGGCTGAGAAGTTTTGTCTACAGAATTGGATGTCTCAGACTATTATAAGGCCTCGTGGCCAAAGTGAAAACTGCAGGATTTCAGGATTTGTAAAAAATATTGATAGTGATATGGTAAACATTAAAAAAAAAAGTGATTAAAAAAACATGTCTAAAAACATGATTTAAACAATAGGTCATTTTCTGATGGCACATTCCCTTTAACCACCTAGATGCAAAGGACCCTACTGACCGCGGCATCTAGGACGTTAGATGGCTGGGATTGGAGCAGGCTCTGTTTCTGACCACTGCAGTGGGAGCCTGCACCATGCAAATGCCCTATCTGCACAGCACCGGGAGACTTGTCAACTGTTCTGGGTTCAGGATAGTTGACAAATCCAAAGTGCTGGTGAAAACCGGGCAGACAACACCCTTCCCTCCTTGCCCTGCACCCCCATTGCTACGTCATTTATCTTACACTTACTATTATGTCCGTCGTTACTGTAGATGAAATTCTGTGTCTCCTCTTTGCCTCCTCCAGTAACTGTGAGATTATACTCATGATACAACACCAGGTCTTCCCGGGGGATTAGCAACCAGTTTTGTCCAAAGGTAACATTAAAGAGAACAGGAGGTTCATCAGGACTGTAGAAAGCAATGGAAGGTGGGAGATTATAAGAGGGGCATAACTAGAGTTAATGGGGCCCCATAGCAAAATAAGATGAGGCCCCACCACCTAATGACAATAAACGGAAACAGCAGCATAAGCAGTAATAATTAAAGTAAAAATAATACTGCCACATATCAGGGAACATAAATAGTAGCGCTATATAGCAAAAAAACACCAATTTGTTCCTTCCAAAAAGTAACAGCCTGAGAGGAGTCCTGTCAACCTCTGAGCCCCATAGTTACGCCCATGGGTTATAACCTCAAGCATATCTTCACTGGCCCCATTTTCTTTCCACACTTACTAGGTCAGGTTCTGCAGTGACGCCGAATACTGAGTGGGGACATCACTTCTCCAGGAACAGTTCAGGTCTCCAATCTGGTCTTGGATTACACAGCAGACAGAGCAATCCTGGAAGAGTCCTGTGTGGAGAAGAGACGACTCGCTGTCAACCGGACTGCAGGACACGTACATTATTCGTGCAGGCAGCAGAAAAAGCAGATAAACCCTATGGCATCAACTGCATTTCTTTTACCCCTTAGAGCACAGGTGTCAAACTCAAGGTTCAAGGGCCGAATCTGATCCACCACATTCTTTAATGCAGCTCCCAAGACACAGCTGGTGAGCAACTCACAGGTGGTGGCACAGCTCTAAGGCCATGTTCACACGGCTTAAAATGGGCCGTATTTCGGTCCGTAATTACGCGCCGAAGTACGCCAATTACGGGCCGAAAACGGCCCATTCATTACGGTAATCCACATTCTCATAGAGAACTATGGATTACGTCTCCTCTCCCCGCCCGCAGCCGCCGGCGGGAATAATGACATGTCACTTTCTAGCGGCGTATACGCGCCGCTAGCAGTGATTGTCTATGGGCCGGCGAAGTGCCGGCCCCCCGCTCACTGCCCCGCTCCCCCCCCCCCCGTCCACACGGCGTAATTGCGGGGCGAAATTACGCCCTGCAAATACACCGTGTGAACATAGCCTAACAGTCCTACCAAGGCACCTAGCCATCCTCCAATGGCCCTCTGAGGGCAATCAAAAAGCTGTTGTGGCCCACGGTGAAAATGAGTTTGAAACCTCTGCCTTAGAGCATACATGCCAACTCTCCCGTTTTTGCCGGGGGGGTCCCGCTAATGGGGGTCCCCCCCCCCCGCCCTCCCGGCAGAGTTGGCGAACCTCCCGCCGCCAGCAGGCAGCAGGGGTCCTTTAAATGACCGCAGCGCCAGAGCAGCACTAGTGCGCTACTCTAGCGCCGCCGTGCCGCTCCTACAGGTGGGTGAAGCGGCCGCTCACCCGCCCGGCGAGTCTCACTGACTTGTGTGGCCACAGCCGCACAGTCAGTCAGCAGCTGCTGTACAGGGAGCAGGCAGGAGGGATCGTTCCCCTCCTCCCTTCTCCCCCTGTATGTAGAGCGCCGGTGTGCCCTGTACATACAGGTCAGCGGCGCAGGGAGAGTGACGCGCGGCTGCAATCACTTCCCCTGCGACACTGAGGAGATCGTCAGGAGTTGGCCGCGCTGCAGGGAGCCTGGTGAGGTAAGTGGCTTTTATTATTTTATTTTTATTAGCTGTAGGGGGGGCACTACCTGGCTATAAAGGGGGCTCTACCTGACTACAAAGGGGGCATCTACCTGACTAACAAAAGGGGGGCATCTACCTGGCTAAAAAAGGGGGCATCTGCCTGGCTAACAAAAGAGGGCATCTACCTGGCTAACAAAGTGGGGCATCTACCTGGCTAACAAAGGGGCATCTACCTGGCTAAAAAAGGGAGGCATCTACCTGGCTAACAAAGAGGGGCATCTACCTGAGAACAAAGGGGGCAACTACCTGGATAACAAAGGGGGCAACTACCTGAGAACAAAGGGGGGCATCTACCTGGCTAACAAAGAGGGAGATCTGCCTGGCTAACAAAGGGGGGCATCTACCTGGCTAACAAAGGGGGGCATCTACCTGGCTAACAAAGGGGGCATCTACCTGAGAACAAAGGGGGCAACTACCTGGCTAACAAAGGGGGCATCTACCTGGCTAACAAAGGGGGACATCTACCTGGCTAACAAAAGGGGGCATCTACCTGAGAACAAAGGGGGACATATACCTGGCTAACAAAGGGGGGCATCTACCTGAGAACAAAGGGGGGCATCTACCTGAGAACAAAGGGGGCATCTACCTGGCTAACAAAGGGGGGCATCTACCTGGCTAACAAAAGGGGGCATCTACCTGGCTAACAAAGGGGGGCATCTACCTGCTAACAAAGGGGGCATCTACCTGGCTAACAAAGGGGGCATCTACCTGGCTAACAAAGGGGGCATCTACCTGGCTAACAAAGGGGGGCATCTACCTGAGAACAAAGGGGGCAACTACCTGGCTAACAAAGGGGGCATCTACCTGGCTAACAAAGGGGGGCATCTACCTGAGAACAAAGGGGGCAACTACCTGGCTAACAAAGGGGGGCATCTACCTGGCTACAAATTGGGCTCTACCTGGCTACAGAGGGGGCATCTACTTGGCTACAAGGGGCATCTACCTGCCTGTAGGGGCACTACCTGGTTATGGGGGGCTACTACCTGGCTTCAAGGGCATCTACCTGGCTTTCTTCCAAAGCCGTTATGCAGTTAGGTGGAGGGGTGTGTGGCTTTTTGAAGGGGCATGGCACGCCAACAAGATGGGCGTGTCCATGCAAATTTTTTTGCCACAGCGCGCGCCCTCTTCAGTCTCCTGCTTTTCCACTTTCAAAAGTTGGCAACTATGCCTTTGAAGGATAAGAACCCCTCAATGGCCGCTCTCGGCGAGTCAACCGTGCATGTGGCACATGTGGTTGCCCTCCGCATTCAGTTCTATGGGAGCTCTAAAGTATAGTGTGTGCGCCTGGTTAAGTTCGGAAGCTCCCATAGAAGTAAATGAGGAGGAGAGCCATAAGCACCGCCCTCCGCATTCACATACATGGCTGTCTTAGAGCTAGAGGCCAGTGCAGTGGTTTTTACTTCATGGGCAAACCTCTTAAATGACAGCTGGTCAGAATTTTTGGCACTTCATTTGTTTTCCTCCCCGCCTTCCAAGAGCCATAACTTTTTTATTTTTCCCCTCTACATAGACATATGAGGGCTTATTTTTTGCGGGACATGATGCACTGTTTACTGGTGGCAATGACCGTATTATAGAATGTACTGGTAAAAAGATAAAAAAAATATTCAAAGTGGGATGAAATGTGAAAAAAACATGTTTGCGGGGGTTTTGTTTTTATGGAGTTCACTCTTAGGTATAAATGATGTGTTCTCTGTATTCTGCAGGTCGGTACGAATCCAACTTTACCAAATATGTAGGGTTTTTCTGCGGTCAATAACTGATTTGTTCTTCCACCTATGGACCTAAGTGAGGGTGTAGTTTTTATTGGTAACATTTTGGGATAGATGTGACTTATTGATCACTTTTTATTCAATTTTTTTCGGGGACATGAAATTACTAAGAAAACACAATTTTGCCATTTGGAATTTTTTTTCCTTTCCTGGTGTTCAGCGTACGAGATAAATGATGTTATGGCAAAAAGGGGTGATTTGAACTTTTACTATTTTTTATTTTATTTTAAAACAATTTTCATTATTTTTACATTTGTACTTGTAGCTCCACTGTAGGGTACTTGATCAGTAGGGGGCTGATCGCTCGTAAAAACCCTTCTGCGTTATATAAATAAGGAAGAAGGGTGTGCCAAGATAGTGGTTCTATTACTCTCTGTCTGAGCAGGAAGTAACAGAAGCGATAACATGGTAGCTATGGGAGCTTTCATTAGGTTTCCAATTGCCACAGTTTTCCAGAAATGTCTGCACTAGATTGTACCAGCTCCCCAACCTGCATTGTGGTCAGATTTATCCCCAATCAAGCATCAATGGGAATAGCTGTAACATCTGTAGGAAATGTGCCACAGGCCGCCACACAGGGCATGTGTACTTCCATGCTCAACTGTATCCAGGCTAAAGGCGGCCTACAGGGGACTAGAGCCTCCGCTAAATTGTACTGTTTTCACAAATCAGACAGATATGAGATAGATAGATAGATAGATAGATAGATAGATAGATATGAGATAGATATGGGATAGATAGATAGATAGATAGATAGATAGATAGAGAGATAGATAGATAGATAGATAGATAGATAGATAGATAGATATGGGATAGATAGATATGAGATAGATAGATATGAGATAGATGATAGATATGAGATAGATAGATATGAGATAGATGATAGATATGAGATAGATAGATATGAGATAGATGATAGATATGAGATAGATATGGGATAGATGGATAGATAGATAGATATGACATAGATAGATAGATATGACATAGATAGATATGAGATAGATGATAGATATGAGATAGATATGGGATAGATGGATAGATAGATATGACATAGATAGATAGATATGACATAGATAGATATGAGATAGATAGATAGATAGATATGGGATAGATAGATATGGGATAGATAGATATGAGATAGATAGATATGAGATAGATAGATATGAGATAGATAGATAGATAGATAGATATGAGATAGATAGATAGATAGATAGGAGATAGATAGATAGGAGATAGATAGATAGATATGAGATAGATAGATATGAGATAGATAGATAGATATGAGATAGATAGATAGATAGATAGATAGATAGATAGATAGATAGGTGAAAATATATAGATAGAGACAGACTGAAATGTATAGCTATAGATAGATTAAAAAAACATACAGAGAGAGAAATGTATAGAGAGAGATGCTTAGATAGATATAGATAGATAAAAAATATATAGAGCAAAAGCGATAGATAGATAAATAGATGTATAGATAGATATGTGATAGATAGAAAGATATAAAAAATATATAGAGATAGATAGAAATATATGGATAGATATACATAGACAGAAATAGATAGACAGATAGATAGAAAACAATATATAGTTTTTCACATCCAAAAACGTTTTTGAAAAAAATGAGCATAGGTGCACACAGGTGTGGCAGCAATATACATACACATTCCAATATCAGCAGCGCACTATCAACTAAAGAAACTATCAAAGGGGAATTATTGGAAAAAACATTTTTGCTATTTAGGATACATGAAAAATGTGTTGTTTTTTCGCACTCCACCCACCTTCACAGGTTTTTAAATCAATGCAGTGTACTTAGTAGCTGGTGCCTTCACTCCCTGAAGTATGGAGGTCTGAACAGGCACTAAGAGAGGTAACGTTAGAGTAGGTTCCCACCTGTATTGAGGTCGCCTTGCTGATTGGGAGGTGGGCTTAAGCAGTTTTGATAAAAAATGTGAACTAAGAACCTCCAAAATGTTTCATGTGTCCTAAGTAGCAGAAACGCTTTTTTCAGTTCCTGTGTGCCTTTTGATAGTTTTTTTTACTTCATAGTGTGCTACTGTTATTGGAATGTGTATAGATAGATAGATTTATTGATAGATAGATATGAGATAGATAGATAGATAGATATGAGATAGATAGATAGATATGAGATAGATAGATATGAGATAGATAGATAGATATGGGATAGATAGATAGATAGATAGATAGATATGAGATAGATAGATAGATATGAGATAGATAGATAGATAGATATGGGATAGATAGATAGATATGGGATAGATAGATAGATAGATAGATAGATAGATAGATATGAGATAGATAGATAGATAGATAGATAGATATGAGATAGATAGATATGGGATAGATAGATAGATATGAGATAGATAGATAGATAGATAGATAGATAGATAGATATGGGATAGATAGATAGATATGAGATAGATAGATAGATAGATAGATAGATATGAGATAGATAGATAGATAGATATGAGATAGATAGATAGATATGAGATAGATAGATATGGGATAGATAGATATGAGATAGATAGATAGATAGATAGATATGGGATAGATAGATAGATATGGGATAGATAGATAGATATGAGATAGATAGATAGATAGATATGAGATAGATAGATAGATATGAGATAGATAGATAGATAGATATGAGATAGATAGATATGGAGATAGATAGATAGGAGATAGATAGATATTGTATAGATAGATAGATATGGGATAGATAGATAGATAGATAGATAGATAGATAGATAGATAGATAGATAGATAGATAGATAGATATGAGATAGATAGATATGGGATAGATAGATATGGGATAGATAGATAGATAGATAGATAGATATGAGATAGATAGATAATAGATATGGGATAGATAAGATAATAGATAGATAGATAGAAAGATAGATAGATAGATAGATAGATATGAGATAGATATATATAATAGATAGATATGAGATAAGGATATATATAAATAGATAGAGGTAGATATTAGATGCTTTTGATGTGTCACAGTTTCCAGGCCGATTGTCACATAACAGAATAAGTTGGAGGTTGCTTTGTCCCCAGTTGTGGATGTAGTAAGTCTTTCCAGGCCGTGCACACTGTCACTTTCAGGAACTCCCTCCCCTCTGGAGGCCATGCACTTTCATCTCTCACTTCCATACCTGGTCGCACGTAATTACTGAGCGTGACAACCTACTAACCACCAAAGAGGTTTCATACTGAAGAGAATCTCTAGATCGTACCCTGCACATTACGGTAACTAAGCCTACTTTGCTTTTTTTGCAAGAAAAAAATAAATAAAATAAAGATAGACACAGCTGGCGGGGCTGTGGGTATGTTGGAGACAGGTGGGCATCATGGTGATATCTGTGGCAGCCTTATCTATAGGGCAGCATGTGAGAAGTGTGGAGGAACAGGAGCCTTGTGTACTTCACCCACAACCAGGTAATGGGGACAGTGAGAGAGGAGGGGAGAATAGGGGGTTGCAGGTATTTTTCCGTATTTCGCCACAATTTTGTGCAGATGGTAGCAAAACTACAGAAAGCCCACACAGTCTGTAAATGAGAGAGGAAGCCATCAGCAGCAGTCTATATGTGACAGAGGAGGGGGACATGAGAAGCAGTCTATATGTGACAGAGGAGGAGGACATGAGCAGCAGTCTATATGTGACAGAGGAGGGGGACATGAGCAGCAGTCTATATGTGACAGAGAAGGGGGACATGAGCAGCAGTCTATATGTGACAGAGGAAGGGGACATGAGCAGCCGTCTATATGTGACAGGAAGGGGACGTGAGCAGCAGTCTATATGTGACAGAGGAGGGGGACATGAGCAGCAATCTATATGTGAGAGAGGAGGGGGACATGAGCAGCAGTCTATATGTGACAGAGGAGGAGGACATGAGCAGCAGTTTATATGTGACAGAGGAGGAGGACATGAGCAGCAGTCTATATATGAGATAAGAGGGGGCAATGAGGATTATCCTATAGGTGAGAAAGAAGGGGGTCTTTGAATATTAAAAAACAAAAGCTTAAGCTTAGCCCAAAATTCTTTTTTACTATTTCATGTGTAAATAACACGTTATGGGCTATTAGGCCATGGCTCTGCTGGTGGCTCCAAGTGATATGGACTTCTGATAGAGAGCACTGCTGCGTTTCTGAATTTTTGAAAGGCTGAGTGTCATACAGGTTAAAAAATGATTATTTGGCCCTGCTCTGTCGGGCTTCTGGAGTGCAGTGTATCGTGTCATTAGAGACGTCTCCGGAATATCTATTCCTAAGACCCCGGCAGCAGCGCTACTGTTTATGTTTAACATAGGCGCCTCCACCTACAAGAAATCCCTTCTTAGGCACCTTCTGCAGGCGGCTAAGACCGTTGTTCCCAGACGCTGGAAAACGCCTGATCCCCCCACAATTGAAGAGTGGTACACTGAGGTCTCCCAGGTCTTTCACATGGAAGAACTTCTAGCTACAACAGAAGAGCAGGTTCAGGTGTTGAACCGGACATGGACGCCCTGGCTACAATTCCTGGCTTCATCCGCTCCCCGCGCCAGTTCTGGCTAGACAGACTAAGGTCTTCCAGGACTCTTGACTCTGCACCCTTCACCCCCTGTCCCTTTGCCATCTCGTCTCCCTTCCCACCCTCTCCTCCCCTGTATGACTGCTGGTATGTATGTTTGGAATTTTGGATTGTTTGCTTTGTTTGATATTACAAGCGGTCAAGGCTTAGCCTGATACACCTAGTTCAGTCTGTTAGACATTGGGCACCTGTCGCCCTCCTACTCATTTAAGCCACTGACTGCTCTTTGTTATCGTTTATCACTATATCTGTCTCATGTGCTTTAAAGCTTCTTGATTGACTATAATTTCTCAGACGCCACAACAACTCCTGCCCTTACAGGTGTTACATCATTCTAGCTGCGGTGTCAGTTAATCGCTCCCTTAAAGCACTTGCCATTGAGACTAACCCCGTGTTGGCGGATCAATGTTTATCGCACTGCTTAACATTGTTATTTTATTCTGCACTAGCAATGTCCTCACTTTGACAATATCTGTATTGCCTTGTTTATTACTCTCATTCTTTATGTGTGAGTTTTTTATGTCTTGAAATAAATAAAACTTTTAAATATGAAAAAAAAAAAAAAAAAAAAAAAAAAATTATTATTTGAAGGACTAATATATGATAAATTATTATGTACAAATGAAATAGTAAAGAATTAACAAGGAACCTCCCTGCATATGCCACTGTGAAAGACGCTGAACATAAGGTTGTGTTAAAAAGATACATTTAAGCCTTTCAATATTTGTTTATATGGGAGAGAATGGAGGATCATGAGCAAAAGTCTATATATGAGAAAGGAGGGCATTAGTTTCTATGCAAGGGAATAGAGGGTCATGAGCAGTAGTCTGTGTGTAAGAGAGAATGGGGCCATGAACAGTAGTCTATATGTAAGAGAGAATGGGGCCATGATCAACAGTCTATATGTGACAGAAGAAGGAGACATGAGAAGAAGTCTGTATGTGACAGAAGAAGGGGACATGAGCAGCAGTCTATATGTGACAGAGGAAGGGGACATGAGCAGCAGTCTATATGTGACAGAGGAAGGGGACATGAGCAGCAGTCTATATGTAAGAGAGAATGGAGCCATGAGCAGCAGTCTATATGTGACAGAAAAAGGGGACATCAGCAGCAGTCTATATGTGACAGAAGAAGGGGACATGAGCCGCAGTCTATATGTGACAGAAGAAGGGGACATGAGTGGCAGTCTATATGTGACAGAGGAAGGGGACATGAGCAGCAGTCTATATGTAAGGGAGAATGGGGCCATGAGCAGCAGTCTATATGTGCAGAAGACGGGGACATGAGCAGCAGTCTAAATGTATGAGAGAATGGGGCCATGAGCAGCAGTCTATATGTGCAGAAGACGGGGACATGAGCAGCAGTCTATATGTAAGAGAGAATGGGGCCATGAGCAGCAGTCTATATGTGACAGAAGAAGGGGACATGAGCAGAAGTCTATATGTGACAGAAGAAGGGGACATGAGCAGCAGTCTATATGTGACAGAAGAAGGGGACATGAGCAGCAGTCTATATGTGACAGAAGAAGGGGACATGAGCAGATTTCTATATTTAAGTTTAGCCTGGGCTATAAGTAGTAGTCTATGAGTAAGAGAAAAAGGGACTATAAGCAGTCTTTATGTGTAAGAGGGGGGCAGTCTATATGTGACAGACTCATAAGCAGTCTATATGCAAGGGAAGAGGGGGTCATGAGCAGTAGTCTATATGTAAAAGAGAACAGAGCCATGAACAGCAGTCTCTATATAACAGAGAAAGGGGACATGAACAGCATGCTATATGTGACAATGAGACATAAGCAACAGTCTATATCTGAGGGGTTCATGAGCAGCAGTCTATATGTAACAGAGGAAGGGGACAAGAGCAGCCATCTATATGTGACAATGATACATAAACAATGTTCTATATGTTAGGGGTTCATGAGCAGCAGTCTATATGTAATAGAGGAAGGGGACATGAGCAGCAGTCTATATGTGACAATGATACATAAGCAACATTCTATATGTTAGGGGTTCATGAGCAGCAGTCTATATGTGACAATGAGATATAAGCAATGGTCTATATGTGAGGGTTTCATGAGCAGCAGTCTATATGTGACAGGAAGACATAAGTAAAGAGAGGGATATTGGCTAAAGCAGTCAAGTAAGGGCACAGCATTCTGATATCATTAGTACTCACCTCCCACCCCTCCCTCCAGACCGACTGCTGCACTTTGTACAGTGATTATTTCAGGCTCAGACTGGCCAACAGGGGAGCAGGGGAAATCCCTTGGCATGGTAGCCCTAGGACTGCTTTTCAGGGAGAAAGGCAGAGAAAGAGAGGTGGAAAGCAGGAAGCAGAGTATAAGAGTATAAGAGTCATGTGCTGTATATGCAGTCATATACAGCATTTGTAGAATGGGCACCAAGAATCAACTCCACTGGTGAGCCCACTCCACTGGTTGTGGGGCATGATTACTAATTTTTCCTTTAGCTGATGGATACAGCTTGTATCTCTTTTCCTTCTTGTGCAGTGACTGTAGATGTCACAGAGCATGCTCACTACATTCTCCCATATTAGTCAATAGGTGACACAGCTCACCTTACCAGCTCCTTGCACAGTGATTATTCCATGTGTCACAGAGCATGCTCACTACATTCCCCTATATTAGTCAATAGGTGATAGGCCCAGCTCACCTTACCAGCTCCTTGCACAGTGATTATTCCATGTGTCACACAGACTGCTCACTACGCTCTTCCATGGAAGTCAGTAGGTGATGGACACGGTGAACCTCTCCTATTCTGTGCACAGTGACTTTTGCATGTATCACTGAGCATGCTCACTACATTCTGCCATTGATATCAGAAGGAGATAGACTCTAGTTCCTTGCACAGTAATTATTCCATGTATCACTGAGCTTTGCTCATAATTCTCCCATAGATATCAGAAGGAGATAGACACAGCTCACCTTACCAGCTCCTTGCACGGTGATTATTCCATGTGTCACAGAGCATGCTCACTACACTCTTCCATGGAAGTCAGAAGGTGATGGACACGGTGAAACCTCTCCTATTCTGTGCACAGTTACTTTTGCATGTCTCACTGAGCATGCTCACTACATTCTCCCATTACAGTCAGAAGGAGATAGACTCTAGCTCCTTGCACAGTGATTATTCCATGTGTCACAGAGCATGCTCACTACATTCTGCCATAGATATCAGAAGGAGATATACACAGCTCACCTTACCAGCTCCTTGCACAGTGATTATTCCATGTGTCACAGAGCATGCTCACTACATTCCCCTATATTCAATAGGTGAAGGCCAGTCACTTACCAGCTCCTTGCAAGTGATTACCCATGTGTCAAGAGCATGCTCACTACACTCTTCCTGGAAGTATAGTAGGTGATGGAAACGGTGAACCTTCCTATTCTTGCCAGGACTTTTGCAGTATCACTGAGCATGCTCACTACATTCTGCCATAGATATCAGAAGGAGATATACAAAGCTCCTTGCACAGTGATTATTCCATGTGTCACAGAGCATGCTCACTACGCTCTTCCATGGAAGTCAGTAGGTGATGGACACGGTGAACCTCTCCTATTCTGTGCACAGTGACTTTTGCATGTATCACTGAGCATGCTCACTACATTCTGCCATTGATATCAGAAGGAGATAGACTCTAGTTCCTTGCACAGTAATTATTCCATGTATCACTGAGCATGCTCACTACATTCTCCCATAGATATCAGAAGGAGATAGACACAGCTCACCTCTTCCCATCCTTGCACAGTCAATTCTGAATGGGTCACAGAGCATGTCATACACTACACTTACTATAGCACCCCTTGGTATCTTCTGACCTATTTTTCCTATGTCTACATTTGGAGGGGTTACTGTAAAACAAATCTCTGGATACATTCCTTTAGTGCTCATTTCCTTCCCCACCGGAAATGCACTTTATCCAGTGACCTGTTTATATTGTGTTTGTAACCATTGCAGAATTATGTTGTGTAATAACCCGGCGAAGTCCATGACTCACTGAATGAAATTGTGCAAGGGTCATGAATCAGTTCTTGTTTTCCAACCTCCCACCGTCCATACTCGTCTCTGTTTCTCACCCTTCATGGAGCCGTGAACAGATACAACTGGTACAACCCCTTTTGTACTAATATACAACATGTGTACAATACATCAATCATTTTATATGGCTTAAAGGGGTTGTCCACTTTCTATTTTTTATTATTAATTTGTCTCACTATGAACTTTATTGATGCAATGTGCTATGGTATGTACAGTATTTGTGTGTTTTATACTTTTATTTTTATTACGATGTGTATGGCAGTAAGTGATGATGTTCCCTTACTACTGCATACAGCATAAGAGAGCCGACTGTGCTTCTAACGAGTAAGCATAAGCGCTAGTTAGGAGGCAGTCGCTGCTTTAGTGCCGCCCTCTCCGAATGCTGTGTCGCACCACTCTGTTTAGTGTGATGCTGCGTTTGGGGAGGGCTGTGGACGGCTATAATATAACAGAGCCTACTGCCCTGCTGACTAGTGCACACAGATGCTATGATCCATGATACTACCACCACCTTGTATCTCAGATGTAAAGATTCATGATACTACCATCACCTTGTGTCACAGATGGTATGATCCATGATACTACCACCACCTTGTGTCACAGATGGTATGATCCATGATACTACCACCACCTTGTATCTCAGATGCTATGATTCATGATACTACCATCACCTTGTGTCACAGATGGTATGATCCATGATACTACCACCACCTTGTATCTCAGATGCTATGATCCATGATACTATCACCACCTTGTGTCACAGATGGAAAGATCCATGATACTAACACCACCTTGTATCTCAGATGCTATGATCCGCAACAGTAAAACAGTGTATCGGGCGCTCGTTTCAAGGAATCAGCCCTCGTGGCAGACAACGTTGGATTAAAAGGCTATTTTATTCCATATAAAATGCGAAAGGTGTTCACCTTAGCATTAAAACACTGTATTATCATTAGTATTATGTAACACTGTATTATCTGAGGAAGTGCCAGTTCAGGCACGAAACGCGTTACGTTTGTTGCTGTTTTAATGCTAACGTGAACACCTTTCGCATTTTATATGGAATAAAATAGCTTTTTAATCCAACGTTGTCTGCCACGAGGGCTGATTCCTTGAAACGAGCGCCCGGTCCACTGTTTTGCTGTTGCGGTAAACTACTGTGTGCCCGTTGTCCTTTTTTTTGGCTCCGGTGGAGGTGACCAAGCGGCTGCTGCTTCCGAGGCTTGGATAGAGCCCCCCCATACCCATATGAGTGTTGTGCCTCTATATCCAATTGCACAACACTTTCAAGTGAGCACCCTAGCAATTGTGCATATTTGTTTTTAATCCCTTTAGACGTACTTTCACAAAGAGCGCAACCTCTTCTTTTTAATTTCTTACAGATGCTATGATCCATGATACTACCACCATCATGTGTCACAAATGGAATGATCCATGATACTTCCACCACCTTGTGTCACAGAGGGTATGATCCATTATTTTACCACCACCTTGTGTCACAGATGGTATGATCCATGATACTACCACCACCTCGTGTCACAGATGGTATGATCCAGTAAAACGGATAAAAAAGGGACCGGGCGCTCGTCACTTTGGAGTAACACTTTTTGCATCTGAGGAAGTGCCGTGGGCACGAAACGCGTTATGCACAGTTACTTAAAGCATTAAGGCCACCTTCTTATTGTTTTATTTGGAATAAAGTGTTTTTATTTTCATCCCATGGTGGTATCCACGTGGATTTACTCCAAAGTGACGAGCGCCCGGTTCCCTTTTTTATCCGTTTTACTGCAATACCATTCTGATGTCCTTCCGGCATTAGAGACCAGGACGACGGGTGTTTGCCCCCGGGGTTTTTGAAGATAAAGCCAAACAGGTTTTTATGAGTTTTTGTCCTCTAAAACTAGTTGCACAACACCATCAGGGGAGCACCTTAATTATTTGGTTTTTACTATATATCAGACGTACTTTCACATAGAGCGCCATCTCCTTTTTTCTTTTTATTCTATAGATGGTATGATCCGTGATACTACCACCACTTTGTGTCACAGATGCTATGATCCATGATACTACCACCACCTTGTGTCATAGATGGAACGATCCATGATACTACCACTACCTTGTGTCACAGATGGCATGATCCATTATACTACCAACACCTTGTGTCCCAGATGGTATGATCCATGATACTACCACCACCTTGTGTCACAGATGGTATGATCCATTATTTTGCCACCACCTTGTGTCCCAGATGGTATGATCCGTGATACTACCACCACTTTGTGTCACAGATGCTATGATCCATGATACTACCACCACCTTGTGCCATAGATGGAACGATCCATAATACTAACACCACCTTGTGTCACAGATGGCATGATCCATTATACTACCACCACCTTGTGTCACAGATGGTATGATCCATGATACTACCGCCACCTTGTGTCACAGATGGTATGAGGTTTTTAAGCTGGAATGTAGCGCTTTACATTCTCTAAACATCATACTAGTCATTTAAAAACACTGACAATACAAACCTAAAACTTTATATCACCTATATAATTACCATTTTCCTTCATATTGTTCAAGGGGTTTTCTCACTATAAAGATTAGCTTTCAATATGAAGGGACAGTTAAATGAAGACTATTTCTAAATACATTGGTCAATAGATTTTACTTTAGTCATGAGATAAGAGACAATTTATGTGCTCTGAGTGCACACGGGTTTCTATGGTTGCCTGACCATAACACTGTTATCTGATAAGAGCATTGAACTTAGATTGGGAGTTACATCACCATGGACGGACTAATTATCCATAACACGATTAGCGTCAGTTTACAGATAAGCCATTGTTTTCAGTCCTCACAGCTTATATACATATTATTTAATGAAGATAGCATCTCATGCACTTGTCATTGTAGCAGCTCAGCTAGAAGCTGAATATGCTAATCACTGCTATAGAATCACCCACAGCCTGAGGACACAGAGTGAGTGTGAAAATGCTCGTGACTCAGTGACACAGCTAAATGAGAAAATCCCTTTAAAAAAAGAATCTAAAGTAAAAATGACATAGAAATAAAGCCTATTGTATGACGGGGAAAAGGCCATAAGAATCAGTAGAATCACTGAGCGCAAGAAAGCATTCTAGGGTCAAAACCTGGTCAGAAAGGAGGGAAGGGGAACAGCCCGGTCAGGAACTATTAATATTTTTTTAAATCATTTACTTGATTTGCTTCTTTGTACCTTCTTTTTAGGACAATGTGTAAATCTGATGGAGTTTTAGGTCATATCTATGCATAGATATAGACAAATCTGAAAGGTTCACAAACATTCAATCACCAATGTAAGAATCTAAGAACATCTTTTAGATGTAACCCCTAAACCTCAAGTAATAACCATAAGACAGCCCTAAGTGCCCAGAGCCAGGAATACAAATGATGCCCTTAAAGGGATTTTGCCACGATGAAATGTTGACGTGGGATCCTTCAAAATGGATATTTAATCACTTTTCTAAATATATGTGATTACAAAGTGAAGCTTGTAAAAGATACAGCATTGCTCAGTCCCCCTTAGTTTCCTGAAAGTTTACATTAGACACGACCAGGACACTGGGCAGGAGCTGATCTGGCCCCCTTTTCGTGTTTGCACTTCTTTAAACCCGATGAAGGGAACATTAGGAGCTTGCAAGGGGCTGGGGAGAAAGTGCAGTGTATGAGGCTGTCTGCTGTATAGAGAATCCACTGGTTGTAATGTTATTATTTGAGTAAACATTGCACACCCTCCCTTTTTCCTCACCCCCCTCCCCCTCCACCTGCGCCCTTTAGACCTCATCAAACT
>JAODAL010065362.1:0-18268 GCA_025379985.1 Phyllomedusa bahiana | reverse complement strand
GGGGCGCCTCTGCCAGCACCAGTTGGGCTGCACCCATGGACTCTTTTGTTGCTGCCCCGGGACCTTCGTGCATCTCCGCTAAAAAGGAGACTTTGAAATGTGGTTCTGCCTCGCCCCTTTTCAGAAACCTCGGGCCTTCCCTTGGTTGAAAAGACCATGCTTCAACTTGGGTTTGGGAAAACAGGGGGGAAATTATGTTGGGGTCTGGTGCCACTCGCGATGCCTTACGGGTTTTCGTTTGTCCACCCCGTCTGAAAAGTCTAGAAGTCTTGTGGTTGACCCTCCGTATAGGATTTTCCCGAGTCTTTTTGAAAGGCAGGTAAAAACTTGCCCCCGAACCGGCCTTTGATTGTTATTGCCTGAACCCCGGTACTACTCCTCCCAGGCAGTTTTATCCTCTTTTGTCCGGAGCAAAGACTATGTCGGGTCATCCAGGAGAACCTCTGTAAGGGCTTCATACGCAAGTCTTCTTCGCCACGGGGGCTGGCTTCTTCTTCGTTGAAAATAAAGATGATACTCTACGACCCTGCATCGTTATCGGGGGACTTAATAAAATTACTATAAAAATCGATACCCCCTGCTCTGATCTCGGGCGTTCGATGCCTGGGGGGTGAAAAATTTTTTTTCCAGTTGGACTTACAGGGAGATACAACCTGTTTGTTCCGGAAAGGGCGACGAGGGGAAGACGGCCTTCTACCAGAGATTCTTTTGAATATCTTGGGTATCCCGTTGGCCCTTTGCAATCTCGGCGGTGTTCCAAAATTTAAAAAATGAGATCTTCCCCGCTCTCCTTTTTGTGTTATTGTTTACCTTGATGACATCCTAAATTTTTCTCCCCAGTTTTTAAGATCACTCCCACCATTCCCCCAGGGCTAAACTCCCCGGGACCACCAGTTATATCCCAAAAATGGAAAAATGCTGTTTGAACGCCCCTCGTTGCCCTTCCTGGGGTAATCGTCTCGGTTTTAGGGGCTCAAATGGATACCCCTAAACTGTCTGCAGTCTTACGGGCCCCGACCCCTGGGCCCTTTGTGTATCCCAAAGTTTTCTGGGGGTTTGCCCAAATTATTACAGACAGTTTATTCCCCATTCTCCACGGTCTGGTCCCCCTGGTGGCCTTACGAAAAAAAATGACAACCCCAAATCCTGGCCCCAGAAGCTAAAGGCCTTTGAGGCCCCCAAATCTGCATTTGCTTCAAAATCCCGTTCTGTCTCGCGCGGACCCGCAGCGTCGTTCGTCGTTGGGGTGGCGCCTCCTTTTTTCTCTAAGACCTTTACTCCCCCGAGCGAAATTATTTTGATTGGTGATCTAAATTTCTGGCCTAAAGTTGGCACTAGAAGAATGGCGGCCCTTTCTGGAGGGGACTCGCAAACCCCCGAAACTTCCCGGATCCAAAAACCTCCCTTTTTCTCCCGTCTGCTCAACGACTAAAATCATCAACAAGACAGGTGGTCCCTTTCTTCCTTTGGCAGTGAGAAGAAAGTAAGGGGGGTGCCCTTTCTAGATCCTGGACACTGTGGGCCCGAGCGCCTTTGCAGCACATAATTTCCCCCAGAAGTCTCTCACGGCGGGCCCCCCTGGGGTCTTAAAAAATCTACCTCGGGGGGGCCCCGTCCGCTCTGCCCTGCGGCCTCGTATTTGAAGTGGGGGAAATTTCCCCGAACAGTGGCCATCCTGGAGTACATAAGTTCTTCATTAATTCTCGCTTTATTTGGGGGCCCCCTCTGCTCAAGATTAGTGTTGAGCATTATTATCGACAAGTTGAAATCGGCAAGGTTTTTATGGTGACGAAATTTCCAGTCTGCGAATTAAGGCTAAAAACTGTGCATCATCTTTTTAGATCGCACCATTTTTGGCGCTTCCTGTAATTTTGGCGGCCAGCAAATCAATTACGAATAGAGCAGGGTGAGATGTGTTGGGACGTCATGATGGGGTGTGATGGTTGCGATTGGCTGGAAAAATCACATGACCTGTATCACATAGAACAGCGTTTCCCGTTTCAGCCTCAGGCCTTTAGTGTTATAGGGTAGAGTGGCCTCTTTTGGGGCCAAAAAAGCTCAGCGAAATTATTTCTATTTTGCCGGAAACCTCTACTATTGCTGTGATCCCTTTCAATTTTGTTAGATTAGAGATTGGAAGATTTTATGTGTTTGGAGAGAATTTAAAGGGATCTACCGCTGTAAAGTCAGGGGGGGGGTCTGGGAAACACAGACAACCTATAAAAGAACATGGATAAAGTTCACCCAAAACTTATGTAGACATTGCATGCAATATCTTTTTTATTAAAATTTGCTATTGAAAAAATTTTCCCGGATATTGGGCACCTGAATTATATTTGGATACAATCATTTTAGTAACTGCAGGGCCCTGTGTTAGGGGAAAACTCCCCTTTTATTTCGTATACTTTTAGATAGGTGTTCATTTTCAATTTTTTACCCCCTTCCCTTTTGTTCATATATCCCTTTCACTTAAAAACTGAAAACAGCAATTTTATAGTCACCACAGGGAAATTTAAAAGGTGAAAAAATACCGTGTATTATACGAAAAACATAACAGATAGTGTTTTTTTTTTCTTTGGCGCACTACAGCTTTGTTCATTGATGCAGCTTGCACGTAAATCTGAAAACAGCAATTTTATAGTCACTACAGGTGAATTGAAAGGTGCAAAAAAATACCGTTTTTATACGAAAACATAACAGATACGTGTTTTTTGACTTTGGCGCACTACAGCTTTGTTCATTGACGCAGCTTGCACGTAAATCTGAAAACAGCAATTTTATAGTCACCACAGGTGAATTGAAAGGTGCAAAAAATACATGTTATTATACGAAAACATAACAGATACGTGTTTTTTGACTTTGGCGCACTACAGCTTTGTTCATTGACGCAGCTTGCACGTAAATCTTAAAACAGCAATTTTATAGTCACCACAGGTGAATTGAAAAGGTGCAAAAAATACCGTGTATTATACGAAACATAACAGATACGTGTTTTTTGACTTTGGCGCACTACAGCTTTGTTTCATTGACGCAGCTTGCACGTAAATCTGAAACAGCAATTTTATAGTCACCACAGGTTGAAATTGAAAGGTGCAAAAAATACCGTGTATTATACGAAAACATAACTGATATGTTTTTTTTTGACTTTTGCCCGCCACTACAGCTTTGTTCATTGACGCAGGCTTGCACGTAAATCTTAAAACAGCAAGTTTCTAGTCCCCACAGGTGAAGTTAAAGGTGCAAAAAATACCGTGTATTATACGAAAACATAACAGATACGTGTTTTTTCACTTTTGACCAGTCCAGATTTGTTGATAGATACACCTTGCAATTAAATTTTAATCCAGCAATTTTGTTTTGATTAGAGGGATTTGAGAATAGCTGTGATTTGCCGTCTTTTAATAAGAGACTTTCCAAAAATTTCCATAACCTTCTCAAATTTTTATATTTTCTGAACATGGAGCGAAATGCAGGTGGTAAGCAAGCAAAGAGGGGGGTAAGGACATGGAGGTAGAGGTACGAGAGAAGGTGCTCCTTCCAGTGCTGGCGACAACACGCATGCCAGCGGATCGTCGGTTGCAGGACCGTCAGGCCTGTCATCGCTGGTTCAGGGCCCTGTGAATCTCAGAAACGAACATCGTCGCCAATCTGTTCTTCAGAGGTTAATGCAACCTGCATCCAGCAGTCTTACCTCCTCGTCCTCCCAGTCACGGCCACAAATGTCGTCATCAGCATCATCAGCATCCGTCCAACATGAAGTAGCCCAAATGTCAACTCGTGTACCCACCACTGTGGATAATCCATTGTCTGAAGACCTCTTTGATGACAAAATGCGGTTGGGGTCAGAAGGCATGTTAAAAGATCAAGAGGATGATTTAGTCTGCTCTGACGCCCAGTTAATGATGCCATCAGAGGAGGAGAAGGAAGCCGGTCAATCGGCAAAAAATCCCGGGCGGTCGGCAACGCCTTGTAGGCCTCTTGCTTGTAGCCCGCAGTTCTGGATGCAGAAAGTCAGGACGACCAAGTCACCTGTGTGTGATGATGATGATGATGACGACATTGCGGATCCATCCTGGTCTTTTCCGCAGAATTTGCTTGCAGCGCTTCATCAGTAGACGAGGAGGAAGACGATGGGGTAGGTCAATACGGGTCCCTCCACAAAAAGGGAGAGGGCGGTCGCAGAAGTCAGCTGATATGATTCCGCCAGCCACGGTCAGAGCAAACCCCGCTCCTCGCTTATCGCCGTCAAAAAGGTCCAGGACCTCTCAAGCCTGGGCCTTCTTTGAGCAAGCCTCTGATTTCACCCAGCGATGTCATATTGCCGCCTTTGCCGTAAACGCATAAGTAGAGGCAAGACCTTAAGTGGTTAACCACACCAACATGTCTAGTCACATGCAGCGAATGCATGAGTTGAAATGGAGGGAACACTTGGCCAAAAAAGGCCAGACCGACGCCGGGCTCCAACCACTGTCACACCCTCTGTCTCCGCTCCTCTCTCCTCCGCCACCACCAAGCGTTCCTGAGCTGCCCATGTCTCTCAGAGTCATGATCAGGGATCAGCCTCCGCTTCAGCCTCCACCGTCGCCCAAGTACCTACCAGCACCACCAGAGACCCATCCTACCACGTCACCTTCAGCCAAGTAGACGACCTGCACGCCGTACAGCGGCCAGTCTAGCAGCCAGCCTTCTGTCTTCCAGGTTTGGGAGCAGAAGAAACACTTTAACCCAAAACCATCCCAAAGCCAAAAGCCTGAATGTCGGCATTGCCCTGGCTTTTGGCCTTGGAAATGTTTGCCTTTCCGTCTGGTGGACACAGATGGTTTTCAGCCACGTCATGGCCCTTGCCTGCCCCCAATACCAGATACCGAGCAGGCATTTCTTTGCGCAGAAAAGCGTCCCTGCCATGGCCAGCCACGTGGCATCTAAAATTTCAAGGAGCGTTTTGTTGCATCTGTGCCGGAAAAGTCCAATTCACCACGACCCATGGAATAGTTAAGCACGGCCAAGGGGGGCCCGCTTATCTCTGTGACAGCTCAATGGGTGAGGCTGGGTGAGAGATGTATCTGGGGGTGACAGGTCGGGGCTCTTCAGGCCTCGGCCGCGCACCGCTCTTCAAAACCGCAGGGATGGTGCAGGGCTCTTTCCCCCAAGGTCCTCTGGTGGCATCACGTGCAGAAGAATAAATGGCCCGTCTTTGAAAATACTAATTCTGTCTTGGAGACCGCTCCACCACACTGGTCAAGAGCTGTGGACGCTTCTCACTCAACGCGAAAGACAGAGCGCTGGCTTGGGTGCCAAGAACTTTGTGTGACAGGCTAAGATGGTATGCGATAACGGGCGAAATCTTGCTGGCCGCCCTTAAGATCAGGTAGGCTGGAGTCGGAGCAATATCCTTGCCTGGCAATGTCATGAACTGGTCGTCCAAGAAAATTTCTAAAGAGCTTCCCTGGGGTCTGGAACTGCCTGCTGTGGAAAGGCTACGAGGTTGAGCTTCGCACTTCCGCACGGTTCGCACCCTGCTTCGTCCAGCTGGCTGCGTTGCAGCGTCAGATCGGCCTCCCAATCAAACGTCTCATTGTTGACGTATGACAACGCACGCTGGAATTCCACTCCACTTGCTCCAGCGATTGTGGGAGCAGCGACAAATGCCAATTAGCAGTTACGAAGTGACACATGCCCTGACACAGCAGCGGGGCGGATCATCGGAGTGTTGAGCACCCGAGAGTGGAGGCAGGTGAAAAGAGCTTGCACTCATCCTTGCACGTTTTGAAAGATAGCCACCAAAATGGTCAGTGGCGAGACAATGCCCTTGTCAGCGCATGAGCATGTGTGATATTAGTTCTGGACAATCCGATCGTTGGACCACTGCTCTGAAACAACAGGTCTCCGCCAGCGACGGAGGAGGAGACGGACCAGATGGCTGGACACGGAGCTTTCTTCTCCGGGCAAATCCCACAAGGCCCGACAGGTTTCACCAATTTCTCGGTCTTCATTAGGCAGTGGTTCGGGTCCCAGAGATTAGTGCAAGGTGGCGCATCAGCTCTCAGGGTGCATAATACTCAGCAACAAGCTCAGCGCGCATGTGTTGAAGCTGTGCAGGGCATGGGACGGCAGCGGAGGAGGAAGGAAGGTATTACTAGACACCGATGGTACCGGCGTCCCTGGCCTGGGAAAGAGGTTGCAGGCGAATTGAGACGGAGGAGGGAAGATGGAGATTAGATCAGTGTTAGTAGTGCCCTCGACCCAGAGGCTTGGGAAATCAAGGCTCCATCTCTCACATGAGTGATTGGATGCTCCATTTCCTCCAAATGATCCTGGCATTAGGCCCATCAAATGAACAACAAGTTACTGGGTGGCCACCCTCTGGATCCACGGTATCAAAACAAAAGCTCAGCACTTTTCCTTCCACCCACCCAAATAGGAGAGTAACAAGATGCAGGAAATGGTGACTTGCTGATTGATCTACTTGGAGGACATTCTGTTGCCGTCTGCTTCACGTTCTTTCAATGTCACGGTTGGAAACCAACGCCAGCGAGTGACAGCAGTAGGTGCCCAAGTAGCCGTAGCGGCAGCAGATCTGCAGCAGGCAACGCGTGGCAGAAGCCTAATGGGGTTGATCTGGGAAATCTTTATTTACCACCTCACCAACGCATTGGCCCAATGCAGGCCCACCACAGTTACAACACCAGAGACCAGCTTAAGATCATGGTGCACGACTACGCGGCCTCAACACCGATGTTTGCTGTATGTGTTCCGGGTACCAATAGACGTCTGGGTATCCAAAATGGTAAGAATGGCCCGAGCTGGCTCGCAACGACATAGAGGTGTTTGTCCTTGCACAGAAAGCCAGAGTCATTTCGAGCCGGACGCTTCAGACCCAGCCGGAAGGAGTCATTACAGACAAACGCAATCGGCTTTCCACAGATGATGTGGATCATTTGACTTTCTTTCAAGATGAATTCAGGCAATTGCGATCTCTGATGATGTTGTGGCCCCAATATGCCGGAGGTAACGATTTGTTGCGGTGCTGTATACTTCACAATTCATCTCCAAACAGAATGGTCCTCTTGAAAAACTTATTTTAAAATGATCAATTTCTTAATGACAATTTTATTCTCAGTTCCCAACAGTTCATTTAGCTGATAATTTGCTGTGAGGAGACTGTAAAAGCACCAAGGTTTCATTGACAAAACCATTATTCCATATACTCACTTATTCTTGAAAATTTTTCGCATTGTCAATGGTTTTGGGGGTATGTTGCCTCACAATTTTTACAAGTGGCTGAGAAGTCATGTTTTTATAATTTTTTGGGGTCATTTTGCTGTGAGATTCAAGCAATAATTATGTACTTTGGAACAGAAATGTGGCTTTTAAGTGGATTTTCCCTCACAATTTTTAACAGAAGGCTAGAAGTCATATTTATAATTTTTTGGGGTAATTGTTGACTGTGAGATACAGCAATAATGATGGTCCCTTTGAACGAAATGGGCTTGTAGTGGCATTTTCTCCTCACAATTTTTAAAACAGTGGAATGGAGAAGTCCATATTTTTAATTTTTTGGGGTCATGTTTGCTGTGAGATAACGACTATAATCATGGTCCTTTGGAACAGATAATGTAGGCTTCTAAAGTGGTATTTTCTCCCTCACAATTTTTTTACAGTGGCTGAGAAGTCATTGTTAGATTTTTTGGGGTCTATGATGCTTTGAAAATGCAGCCAATATACAAGGTCCTATTCATAATAAAATGTTGTTTCTAATAGACATTTGTTCTTCACACAATTGTCATAAGTAAGCATCGTTGGGGTCAATGTTTGATATTTTTTGGGGGCATTTTGCATGTGACATGCAGATTTACTACAGTCCTATTATAAAAAAAATGTTGTTTCTAACTGACCATTTGTTTCTTTCACACATTATACAAAGTGGCTCTAGGGTCTGCTTTGACTTTTTGGGAGGCTTTGTGCTGTGTCATGAAGCTTTGCTCAGGTCCTATTATAAAAAAAAATGTTGTTTTAAAAGAAACATTAGTTTTCACAATTGTCCAAAGTGGCTTCATGGGTCCATGTGGTTTTGAATATTTTGAGGGCCATTTTGCTGTGACATGCAGCTTTACTACAGGTCCTATACTAAAAAAATGTTTTTTAAAACAGACATTTTTTATTCAAAATTGTCAAGAGTGTCTCAAAGGGGATGGTGCTGTCAGAAAACAGGAATAGAGTTAGGACATGTTAAAAAAATTAATAATTTAATTAGTCAAAATATTGCAAAATGTCTTGTTTTTGCAAGATCTTTAACATAGCTATCAATCTCCCTGTATTGAGCAATCCCATTTAATATAATTAAAAAAAAGAGAAACAAAGACATGTTGGGATTCCTCATCCTATTTAAAAATGTGGTTTTATAGAATTATAAATACTAACAAAAATTGCATGTACAAAAATAGTGGTAAAAAAATTCTCTGAATTGTACAAGGGAAGGGTACAGGAAAAGATTGACCAGATGCTAGGTTATTCAGAGGACATGGAAGTATGGAGCACGGGACAGAGAACAAAGTACAGAGACCATTTCCTACCAGTCACGTTGAGTAAAATGTAAGAAAAAAGAATGCCAAGAAAAGGGCACCTGGGTTGTAACAGGATCGTTAACACCAGTATTTCACAAGTGAAGATCAATTGGTCCGCACTCATACGGAAGGGGCAAGCGCTACCCAGGTCTTGACTGTGTTATACTGAGGAAGGCTGGAGTTCTCAAACTTCAGCTCTCCGCACTCTGCTTCAGCACGAGACAGTTTTTCGTGCTGCGTATAAGGGCATTTTAACCACTGCGTGGTTATTAGATGACGGACGCAGCCTGGGCTATCTCACCGCACCCACTGTAAATCACAGACAGTGGGTCTTGCTGTGGGCCCAGGACAGTGTATAGCTTCAATGTTCCCAGTTTCACTAAAATGGTGGTTGCAAACGACTCCTTTTTCCGGCACTTTTTAATATGGGGTCAGCGTCAGACTGGTTTATGGTCATACTGCGGTCCCAGGAAAGGTATAGTAAATGGTCACGTTCAACTAAAATGGTGGATTGAAAGACTGCCCTTTTTTCCGGACTTTTTAATCTGGGGAAAGACGGTTTAATGGTCATAATGCGGTCCAGGAACAGGTATAGTCAATGTTCCAGTTCAACAAAAAATGGTGGTTGAAAGCGACTCCTTATTTGGCCACTTTTTAAACCCTCTTCCACGACATTGGGGTATGAATTCGCCCTCTAGCGGGGAAGTGACTTCCGCAAATGGAGTATGCATACGCACTGGCGATATAGCGCGCGGGCTATGAACCACGGGGAGACCGCGCGCGATCGCGGCATGGACCATCGGGTAAAATTACCGATGGCTTCATGCCCCCATCACCCCGGCGGAGTAAGCTCCGGCCGCGGGTGAAAAACGCCATCATTACGCAGTCCTTAGGTCATGGCCGCGATAAATGATGCCGCAGGCAGGAGGAAGTGAGCTCCCTATGCCTGACGATCGGCGAGGGCAGCGGCACAGATGGCCCGCTATCGCGCCAGTCTCCTTCCAGACTCCCCGGATGCTGTCTAAATGCATCCGGGTATAGTATAGGTGGACGTCTCCCATGCCCACAATGCATTGTGGGGTCATGGATTGCGTGTCACTAGTTGCCATGGGACCTATGCACAGCAGTAACGCTGTTGGTGCACAGATCGCCTCTTCAAACAGCAATCTTGTAATGATTGCTTTTCCCAGTGGGGATTGCAGTTACAAATTCCTCACTGGGGAACAATTAAAAAATGTGAAAAAAAAGTAAAAAAAAAAAAGTAATAAAACACAAACAAAAAAGAAAATTAAACACATACACTGCCCTTTTCCCTTTACAAACGGACCAATCGCCAAAAATAGATCAAAAATAAATAAAGTACCCATATTGGGTATCGCGGTGCGTAACGATCCACCCTATATATCTTTCCAAGTTAATTAACCGTATGGTGAAAGCCGTAAAAAACTAAAACAACAAAAACATCACTGAATTGCGATTTTTGTGCATCCTGCGCACATTAAATGGAATAAAAAAGCGATCCAAAAACTCATATAAAACGCCAAGGTTGTGTACCAATTAAAACGTCAGTTCAGCCGCAAAAAAAATGTTCTTACACGTCTCTGTATACGAAAAACAAAAAAAACGTTAGGGCTCTCAGAAGGGACATCGCGATGCATTAAATATTATTATAACACAATAAAAACATTATTTTTTTTTTAAAAGTGCTTCCAAGATTATAAAAAAATCTATTATAAATAGGGTTATCGACCTGGTAATCTTATCGACCCTGAGAGTAAAGCTAACTGGTCTCATGGATTACTGCACTGGTGAGTGCTGTGATAAAATAAAAATAAATAACACTACTAGGATTGCAGTATTTTCTTCACCTGCTTCCAAAAACGGATTTAAAAACTCCATCAAAAAGTCTGTCCCCCCAAAAATGATACCAATAAAAAAAACGTTCAACTATCCGCAAAAACAAGCCCTACACAGCTCCGTAAACAGAAAAATAAAAAGTTATGGCTCTCAGACTATGGCGATACAAAAAAACGTGTTTTCCTTTTTGAATAAAAGTGTTTTTATTGTGTATAAAAAGCCAGTAAAACATAAAAAATATACACAAATTGGGTTATCGCTGTTAATTCGATCGACCGCTGCCTGAGTAATACCTAGCATGTCAGTATTACGCATGGTGAACGCTGTTTAAAAAATAAAATAATAAAACACTACAGGAATTGCTGTATTTTGTTCAAAATGCCTACAAAAACCTTAATAAAAGGATCAAAGTGGGCATATGCCCCACATAATGGTACTAATAAACAGTCTACTCATCCCACAACAAAAAAAAGCCTCATAATCAGCTCCATATACAGAAAAACTGAAAAATCGTTATGGCTATCAGAACAGGGACAACATAAGACAACGCAATTTTTTTAGACAATATTTTCTATTGTGTAAAAGTAATAAAACATAAAAAAACTATATAAAATTTATTATATTGCAATTGTACTGACCCCCATCCCATAGTAAAGTAAAGATATCCTATCATTTATACCTGCACGGCTAAGTTGTAAATTGAAGCCCACAAAAAAACAAGGCGGAACTGCGTTTTTCCCCTCATTTTCATAGCCAATGCAAAAAAAAAAACTTTGGAACCACCGTGTTGCACCCAAAATGCACAATACACCACTAGATGAGATCTATGAGGGTGCTGGAATCCAAAATGGGTGTGACTTCTGGAAGGTTTCACCTGTTCTGGATATTTTGGGGGCTTTGTAAATGCGTCATGGCCCCCCTAAATCTGCGTTCCAAATCCAAGTAACACTCCATCCACTTTTTTACGCCCTGCCATGCACCCAAAACAGCAGTTTACACCACATGTAGGGTATTGCTGAACTTGGAAGAAATTGCGTACAAGGTTTGTGGGGTGTTTTTTTACAGGAGGCTTGTAAAAAAATTATAAATTTCTCTGCTAAAATTGCAGAGATTTATTGGAAAAAAATGTTTTTTAAAATTTTCACAGCCTAACGCTAAAATTTTTGTGACACACCTGTGGGGCGTCGATATGCTCACTTACACCCTGGATATATTCCTTAAGGGGTTGTAGTTTCCAATTTGGGGTATTTTTAGGGGAGTTTATTAATTTTTAGCACCTTAGGGTGTCCGCAAAAATGAAATGGCCCCTAAATAAAATCGTAATGGAAAATGAGACCCCCAGAGTCCAGTAAGGTGCTCTCCTAATCTGGGGCTTGTGGTAGAAGCCAATATAATTGCACTAGGGAAAACATATGGGATATCTCTGAAAAAACGGCAGCAGAATCTGGGGAATTCATTATTAATTTGCAATTTCCCTGATCACATTTACACGTTTTCTTGTGTTAATGCATAAAAATTGAAAATCTGCAAAAAAAGCTAAAATTGAAAACTTTCACTTCCACTTTGCTTTACATTCCTGTGAAACAACACAATGGGGTTAATAAACTCCTAAATGCAGTTTGAATACTTTAAGGGGTGTTAGTTTCTTAGATGAGCGTCATTTATGGGGGTATTCTAAACATACAGGTCAAATCAAAAGTCATGTTAGAACTGGACTGGTCCCTAATAAATGGATTGTCTTGCAAAATTTTGTTCTGGAAAATGTGAAAATTATACTAAATTTCTAAGCCCCCTATGTCGTAAAAAAAAAAAAAACAAAAAAAAAAGACATTTAAAAAATTAGGCCAATACATAAGCAGACATATGGTAGATGCTAGTTATAAACTATTTTGAGTGGAATTAAACTATCTGTCTTAATGCAGAAATTTTGGAAGTTTATAATTGGAAAAATTTTTCAATTTTTCAAAATTTTTTAGATATTTTTACACAAATCAACAAGCATTTTTTTGGACAAATTTCTTCTTACTATACTTAAAGTATAATGTGAATTCCACGAGAGGGGAAAAACAATCTCTGAATACATTGGATAAGGTTGTTAAAGTGTCAAAAAGTTATTCATCACATTAAAGTGACACATGACAGATGTTCAAAAATGGGGCTTGTCAGGGTTAATCTGGGGGTCGACGGGTTTATGGTAATACTTGCGGTCAAGGACAGTTCTAGTCAATGTCCAGTTCAACTAAAAATGGTGGTTTGAAAGGACTCCTTTTTCCGGCACTTTAAATCTGTGGAGTCAGACTAGGTTTACGGGTCATGCTTCGGGTCCAGACATGGTTTGTCAATGTCCTGTTCAACTAAAATGGTGGTTTCAAAGACTACTTTCTTCCAGGCACTTTTTACATCCTGATGGGTCATGAAGGTTTTTAGGGTCATGCTGCGTTCCAGGGAACAGGGATATTCAATGTCCCAGTTAAAGTTAAAATGATGGTTCAAATAATACTGCCTTTGGACTTTTTAATTTGTGGGTCGGTGCTGCAGGTTTAAGGGTCATGCTGTGGTACAAGACAGGGATAGTGAATGGTATTGTGTGACTTTTTTTCTGTGGCTTTTATAGCCTAAGTGTATGTGCCTAGATGTAGCAGGTATCATGTGACTGTTGTGGCTGTTCATTCCAGCTTTCTTCCAGCCAATGTTTGGGTGTAAAGAATGAAGGTGTTGTTGCTCTCCCATGACTTTAATGGTCATCGCACTCCTGTGCCGTAACAAAAGTTCCTCACCTCAGACCGAGGGTCTGCCTGTTCTGCCTCTCCCGATGCCAGATAAAATACCCTGGTTCCAGTTTATACGCGATGGACTTCGTGACGAACCTCCGGCCTCCCTTGGGTTAACAACGGTCATTTGGGTAGAATGATGATAGGTTCTCAAATATGCTCATTTTGTCCTCTGCCCGGGTTACCCTCCCGCTCATCAGTTGCTCAACACTTTTTCCAGCACGTTTTCCGGCTACATGGGCTCCCCTTACAATATCGTCTCCGTTAGGGGGGGTCCAGTTTATGTCAAATTTTTGGAGATCTCTGTCCGTGTGTCAGTTTTTGCAGGTTCAGCTGGACTTCTCGTTAAGCCATACCAACCTCAAAACCCAATGGGCGGTAGAGAGCGGTTAACCAAGTTTTGGGGAAAACTGCGAATTTTGTATCCACCCGTCAGTTAAATGGTCTGACTCCATTCCCATGGGGTAATTTTCAGTACAATTCATTAGACTCAGAGTCGCTGAGCCTCTTCCCTTTTTTATTTGTTTGGGCTACATTCCCCGCCCGAATCTCCCTCTGACATACCTCGTGTCCCGTTCCAGAGTGGTGGATGCCCCAAGTACGGGACATCAAGTCACTCATGGCAAGACACACGGACAGGCCCTTCATACGGGCCTCCACTCGCACCAAGTCCAGGGCCGACAGGTACCGGAAACATCCGCCCATATTTAAGACGGGTGATAGGTGTGGTTGTCTTGCAAGTACCATCCAGCTTCAAGGTGCCCATGTTACAAGTGGGCTCTAAGTATTTGGGCCCTTTTGTGGTACTGCGGCAACTAACCGGTCTCCTACCTAAGCTCCGTTGCTCCCACTCTGCGTGGTCCCGAACGCCTTCCATGTCTCTCTCCGACCCAAGCCTGTGGTGCTGAATAGCTTCTCCCGTGGGATCTGTCTCGCCTTCTCACTGTGGCCAACTCAGATAAAATCTTTGAGGTCAAGGACGGTGCTGGCGGAAAAAAAGTCAGTGAGGGGGAAGTGGTTCTCTTCTTATTGACTGGAAGGTGTTGTTCGGGCCAAACTGTCTCCTGGAACTCCTCTCTAGGTTCCAAAAAAAGAGGGGGTGACCTGAGGGGGGGGGGGTGTAGCTGTTATTTTTTATTTTTTATAGCGGTCACTCTGACTAGATAGGACATGCTAGCCTTTACTCAGCAGGTCAATTAACAAATACAGAAAATGAAATACCCAATTTGTATATTTTTTTTTTTTTCTCGCTTTTATTACACAATAAATATAAAACACTTTTATTCAAACAGGAAAATATCAACAGTTTTGAATCGCCATAGTCTTGAGAGTCATAATTGTTTTATTTTTCATGTGTTTGGAGTGTGTAAAGGCTTGTTTTTTGTGGGATGAGTTGAAGTTTTTTATTGTATCATCTTTTGGGGGGACTAGACTTTTTTGATCAGTTTTACATCTGTTTTTCTTGGAATGGCATAGTGAATAAAATACTGCAATCCTAGTAGTGTTTTTTATTTTTTTTTTTAAAAGCGTTCGCTGTGCAGTATCGTTATAAGTTAGATTTACTCTGTGGGTCGATATGATTACGGCGATACCCAAATTATATAGTTTTTTTTTATGTTGAGCACTTTAAAAAAAAAAAGAAAGTGTTTTTAGTGTTTGTAAAGAATTATTTATGCATCGCTATCTTCTGAGAGCCCATAACTTTTTTATTTTTCAGTATAAAATAGCTGTGTAAGGACTTTTTTTGGCGGGATGTAACTGAGTTTTTATTGGTACTACATTGGCATTCCTATAGGAGTTTTTGATCAACTTTTATCCATTTTATGTGCTGCGACATGAACAAAAATCTTAATTCTGTGATGGGTTTTTTTGGTTTTTTTTACGGCGTTCACTGTACAGTTAAATTAACATGACAGATTTATAGGGCAGGTCGTTACGCATGCGGCGATACCAAATATGGATACTTTATTTATTTTTGATCTTTTTGGGGGAGATTGGCGTTTGTAAAGGGGAAAAGGGCGGTGTACATGTTTTTTATTTTATTTTTCGTGTTTGTTTTTCACTTTTTTTCACTTTTTTTACTTTTTCACATTTTTTTTTTTACTTTTCCCCATAGGGGATTTGAATGATAGATCTTTATATCTCTCATTTCAATAGGAATCAATGCACAGCTTGTTGCTGTGCACTGGTTCCATGGTAAAATGTCAGTCACGATGCCGGGCCATGCCCACAGGGCACAGCCGGGCATCGTGACGTCACAGACAACCCGGAAGGCATTCTGTCTGTCAGCACACAGCAGCTGCAGCGATCTCCTCCTGCGTCTCTCTCTAGTTATTGTGACCCGATGGTCGCGATAATTAAGGGGTTAACCAAACACCCCCCTCCCCGGAGTGATCGCGGGCCGGGGCCGACGCTGCGGGATGTCAGCTGTAATATACAGCTGACACCCGCGCCGATCGAGCGAACTCTGCTTTAGAGTTCGCGCGATCCTCAGGACATATGCATACGTCCAGGGGCGTGAACCCCCAAACGACCTGGATGCATGCATACGTCCAAGGTCGTGAAGGGGTTAAACAAAGAACATTTCTCAGTGACTGTTCTGTATGAAAATGTATTGCGCTGTGACTCGGAGGCCAGACTTTTCCTCCCACAGCACAGACCCTTATTTTTATCAGTAATCAGGGCCCCACTGAACCACCCGTGACATGCATCTGAAATGCATGCCATAGGTTCATCACCGCTGATCTAGGAGATGCTCAGATATGGGACTGATACTCACACCACTCGCCACTACACAGCCAACTTAGGAGCCCTACTGAAGGGACTGCATACACATCTCCAATTGGGCAACACATGCTCATTACCCCTTCTTTTTATACAGCACCTCAGCGTTACTAAAGACAGTCTGTGTACTAGTTCTCAAATATGGCAATGTTAGAAGAAAATGTAATCTATTCACACAATCTCTTCACTAAACATGCATTGGCCTAGTATCGTAATAGTGACAATGTTTTCTGTGTGTAGCTAGGGGACCAAGACACTTTTGATCGATTTTATCAACATCAAAATTTGGTTTACCCAGAACTCCAATTCACCAACATATCTTGACACCTTGGTCATCCAAAATCCCTCAGGCCATATACACTTTGACTTATATGCTAAACCTACAAATATAAATAGTCTGTTACATTATTCCAGCAGTCATCCCCCAAATACCAAAAGGTCCCTACCAAGGTCCCAGTTCACCAATATCAACAGGATTGTTGAATACCCTACTATAACGCTCACAACGAATGGATGAAATGGCACAAATTGAAACTGGTAACCAGATACAAGCTTCAACCTGTCTCTGCAACCTCTAAACCACTTACTGTACCTCTTCTAAACGCATTCCCTGTATCCTCTTTTAAATTTGTTGGGCTGTCTTAAGAGACTTCAACAAATATCAATATTTTTATTACACTAACAATTAAAGCTACAGAGAAGTATTTCTGTTTCTTATTTTGACGTATGTGATAGGGTGCCCTAGGAATAAATACAGGAAAGTGACTTTTGGTGCACACATGGGATCTTTTATTTAAGAAAGGGTCTGCGTGCCAGTCACATGACAAATAGGAGCAAATGAAGCCCTACGGGATCTTTAAAAGGGTTTTTTCTCATACGGTGATATTAGTTTCAATATACTTGGAAGGTAATGAAGACTTTTTTTAAAATTTACATTGCTTTTTGTTATTTTCTATCAGAGATAGAGGGTTTGTCTGCTCTGAGTGTACACAATTGTCTCTAAGTTATCTTCCATATTCTCCTTGAAAAGAAATTGTTTTCATTCCTTAAGGCTCTGTAGCTTCCTACAGATTTAATCTCCTGCAGTCATCTCACTGTAACAGGAATAGCTAGGGATAGCAGAGCTGATAGTCAACCCTGCTATAGAACCACCCAAAGTTTGAACAAGCAGCATGGGTCTGACTCAGTGGAACAGCATGGTGAGAAAACCCCTTTAAGGAATCGGTACAAAAATTATCTCCTTACCTATATTTGACTTCCCTGTACATCATAATGACAGTAAGGGACTAGGGAGAAGGCCTACATGCTGAGCCCTCTCCATATGTTATTATTTATTATTATTATTATTATTTATTTTAGTGCGCCATTGATTCCAGGGCGCTGTACATTCTGGAGGTTTACATACATAACAATTGTTGAACAAATACACTGGTGACGAAAAATGACTAGTAACTGATACAGAGAGGAAAGAGGGCCCTGCCCGTGAGGGCTTACAATCTAGAATGGAGGAGGGGAGAGACAGAAGGTGGGGGGCGGACATGTTTGTGGGCCGGTGTACTGGTGGTGGTGTTAGTGTAGGTAATAGGCTATCCTGAAGAGATGGGTTTTCAGGTTGCTTTTGAAACTGGTGACAGTTGGGGAGAGTCTGATGTTTTGTGTTAAGGAGTTCCAGAGAATGGGTGAAGCACGAGTGAAGTCTTGGAGACTGATTATTACAGCTAGGACCTGCTGCTATCAGCTGTGATTGGAGACAACTTTGGCTTTTTAACCATTTAGATGCCACAGAATGTAAATAAGTGAGGAACAATGCTGCACACCATTCTTTTGCTTTGCTGGTCTCCCTGCGACAAGATTGTTTGGTGTTGATTGGTTGCCATGGCAGCCGAGGGCCTAATGAAGGCCTACATAGCTACCAAGTTACTATTCCTGTAACAACCTGCAAGGGTCACACACAATTGGTATCACTGGTCATTAAAAGTTTGATCTATTAAAATGAAAGAAGGAAAAAAATTCCCAAAGCTAAAATTGTGTTGACGTCATTTTGCATCCCCCAAAAAATTGGTGTAAAAAGTGGTCAAAAATTCACATGTATCTCAAAATGGTAATATTAAAAATAGTACTTCAGCCAGCAAAAAAATTGCCCACATTTAGGTCCATAGATTAAGAAACAAAAAAGTCATCGGCCATGAAATATGATGCTGCAGCGCAAATTTTAAAAAAATAGAAAAAGTGCTAAAACATAATACAAATTTTACAAATTTTGAAGCGAAATGTAAGATAACTTAAAAAAAA
>JAODAL010065361.1:0-18268 GCA_025379985.1 Phyllomedusa bahiana | reverse complement strand
GTGAACTTTTTTTCCATTTTTTTATAGAAAAGGGCTTGTCGGGGGTTGGGGGCCCGGGGGTTTTCCCCCCCCCCCCCCCCCGCCCCCTCCCCGGCCGGGGAATTTTACAGTGGAAGATTCTGTTTTAAAAAATTCCTAGCAACTAAAAAGAAAATTTTTCAAATCCCCAAATCTAACTAAATTGGAAGGATCACAGCTAAAAAAGGTTTCCCCTGGGGAAAGAAATATACAAATTTTCGCTCCCCGGGTTTGGGCCCACACAGAGCGCGGTTTCCCATCCCTATAGACGCTAAAGGACATTTGACCCTGAAACGGGAAACGCTTTTTCAAAATGTAAAACAAAGGGTCCATGTTTTTTTCCACCCCCAATCGCAACCCATACCCCAATCCCAGTAAATGTTCGCACACACATCTCCCCCTTTCCTCTTTTTTAAATTTCTCTTTTTGCGGGCCCCCCAAAAATTTACGGGAAAACCAAAAAGGCGCATCTTTAATAATGATGCACAGTTTTTAAACCCTTTAATTACGCTACACTTCCCAAAACCCAGTCATGACGTTGTAACGGGGGATGGATCCGCGGGCCCAACCCCAAGCGATATACAAACCAGGGCCGGGTTAACGAGCCCCAAATTACCCCCGGGTTTTTTAAAACCAACCCGCCGCAAAGCGGATGTACTTGCTGCGGCGTGAGGTTTACCGGGCCCCGTTACCCCTACGGCCCTTTTCCTTGCGATGGCCCCCGGGGTCCCAGCGGGGGTGCAAAAACAAAAAACCCGGGGGAGTCGTAGTCGGGATAGGAAAGAAGGTCAGGGCGGGGGCAGAGATTCGGGGTCCGGGCGGGCAAGGGTCGGGGGCGGGGCCGGAAAAACCCGGGCAATCGGGAAACGTAAGCAGGGGCCCTGGAAAACCCCGGTAATCAGGCCCAAAAAACACAATACACCTAGAAGCAGGGAAAAAAACCCAACAGACGGGAAACGATTTGTAGGGACGCCCAAACCATATATGGGACCGGCGGGCCCCGTCAAATTAAAACCAAATTTAAAAGGGCCCCGCGGGCCCCTTTTAAAAAATCCGGACAACCGGTCGCGGGGGCCCTTTAAAGCGGGGAATTGTGTCGGCGGCTTTAAAAGTTTGAGCCCCGGGCGGGGCCGGTTGGGAAAAAAGGGGTTTCCAGCCCTAAGCAAAAGGACCAGGTTTGCGGGCAGCCGCAAAACCCGGGGCCGGGGAACCCCCCCCGGGTGCACCCGGGTTTCGGGTGTAACCCAAAGAAAACCCAAAAAAGGGGGGCCCAGGGGTTTCCCGACTCAAAGGTTAAAAAAGAAAAACTCTGCCCAGAAGAAGACGGAACAATTTTTCCTGACGAGCGGACCCCAATTGTGCCGCTAGTAGGTGCCCAACACTGTTAACCCGTTCTACAACGCCCCTGCTCCGTTAGTTTGAGTGGTATCAGATGAAAAAATCAACTAATTGGGATCTGACCAGCACAGGACCGCCAAAATTTAGCGACAAACTGAACCTCCTCTGTCGGAGACAACATCAACGGGAGACCGTGGCAAGCGAAAATATATGGAAAAAAATGTTGAGAGCCAGCCTGGGGAGCGAGAGGTGTACCCAGTCATTTGGATAAGAGTAGCCATTCGAGAAGCGATCCGTCACCCACCAATATACCGGTTTTCCAGATAAGGTGAAATTCTTGGACAAAGTCCAGCGACAGTCCAGTTTTTTCCGGCACAGGAAGAGGCTGAAGAAGGCCCGCGGCTTGAGGCAGGAACCTTATTTCGGCACAGGAGAGCAGGCCAGCACAAAGTCCCTGACGTCCATACAAGAGTGGGCCACCATTAGTAGCGGGAGACCAAGCTTGAATGTAGACCTTATGGATTCTGGATCCACTTTCGGCGAAAATGCCCCACTTCAGAGGATCTATGCCCAAAGCAGGCGCACATACCACTCCTTCCCAGGGGGCACACGTTTGAAGAAGCCACGGGAGCACCGTACGAGGCGTTCAGAAGGGACAATGTGGCTGTGGAGAGGGAGAGTCGAGACCCAACCGTATCAGAGGCGCGAGATAGGGCGGCAGCTTTGACGTTCTTCCCGCTGGCCCGAAAGTGGTATGCAGAAGTTTAAAACGGCTAAGAAAAAGGGACATTCGACGCGCAGTCGCGTGTGTCGAGACGCGGCGTTGAGCCACTGAAGATATAAAGGTTTTTAGGTCGTGAAAATATCAATTATTGTCAGCCCCTCCAGCAGGTGACACCACTCTCTCGAGCACTTGTATGGGCCAATGTAATTTGCTGAGTCCCTATGGTGAATAATCTTTGCTCCGGCCGGAGAGAAAAGTTTGGTAATGAATCCACACGTATGCATTTACCCGAGAGACTCTGCAGGAAGAGCACCGCACCCACCGAGAGCATCCACTTCAAGAATAAGGGGCGTTCGGGTCCGGTGAGACAGAACTGGAGCAACACAACGCCAAGATTTGAGACGCTGAAGGCTTCTGGAGCTTCCGGGGCAGGAACTTGGGATTGGCGTTTGTTCTTGGTTAGACCACCAGAGTAGCCACAAGCGTAGAGAAATGTGATAAATGGTCTATAATATTGGCAAATCCTAGGATCTTGAATGCCCAAGGCCCCACCGATTGTGGCCACGGCAAAAACTGCGGAGAGTTTTGAGGATCCATCCCTGTAAGGCCCTTATCAGAGACGATTGTAGCGCGCGCCGCTAAAAAAGGGCAGGCTGGTGCGTTCGAAAGAGACCACTTCTCTGGTTGGCAAAAAGCGTGATGGGGTACGATTCGCCTGAGGGACCTGGAGAACGTGTGGGCGATGAGGTTACGAATCCTGAGAAAAAGGATTAGGATATCGTCCAAGTAGCCAATAACACAGCTGTAGAGTATCCGAAGATCTCATTGACGAGCTTTGGAATTCAGCAGGAGGTTGCATAATCCGAAAGCTTTACCAGATACTCTAAGTGGCCATCCCGCTATTAAACGCTGTTTTCCACTCAGTCGCCTCTCTATTACGGATTAAAATTATATTCACCGCGAAGATATCCAGCTTTGAGAATATTTTCGCCGCCATCGCAGGCGTTCGGAAGAGTTCCGATATCAAGGGGTCAGGGAGTTTAGCGATACGTTTATGGTGATTTTATTTAACCCGCTAGTCGATGCAGGGGGCCTTAGAGACCCATCTTTTTCTCCACAAGAAGAGCCGGCTTCACTGCCGAGACAGGACTTACGATAAACCCTTTGCGGAGGTCTCCTTGATGTATTTCAGAACATCGCCTTAGTCTCCGGACGGAGAGTGCAAATAAGACCCGGCCTCTGGGAGGAGTACACTAGGATGCAGGTCAATGGGACAGTCGTAAGCCGTGAGGTGAGTGTTGATGCGTAACTGGCGCGGTGGTGCCGGCGTCCGAAAAAAACATCTGCAAAGTCCAATATGCTTAGGTTAGACAAACCCAGAAGAGGCTTGGCAGAGCCTTCAGGGAAGCGACCTAGGAGCGATTGTGGTGCATACAGGCAACTAGTGGACCACGGAACCCCAACGCATGACTTCACCTGTGCTCCAAGCCAAGGTCGGAGTATGTGTCCTGCAGCCAAGGGAAGCCCAGAAGGAGTTAAGGAGAACCGAGGCAGGACTAAAGTGGCATCGTTCCTTGTGAAGGGCCCCAATCTGTAGAAGAGGGGAGCCGTACGGAAACGGATTGGCGTCCTTAAGGCTTCGCCACTGACCGAAGACACAAATATGGTTTTCTTGCAACGGAGTCCCACCGGAGAACGAAACCTGGTCACAAGTTCCGTGGCTTAGGAAATTTCCTGGCCGATCCAAATCAATAAAGGCGTGGCCTGAAAGTGCTGTCCCGGAGAAGCACGAATTATAACGGGCATACGGTCAGACGGGAGAGGGCCGTTCCTGAACCTAGGGTTGCCTCCCTACGAAAAAAAAGGGGGCCCCCCCCTAGTCGAAGTTCCCGGACGCACCGGACAGCCCCCAATGAGTGGCCAGAAACCGCCACAATAGAAACACAGCTGTCTTCTGCGACGCTGTGAACGTTCCTCCTGGACAGGTGTCTATCTCCGAGCTGCCTAGGTTCTCTCAAGATACCACCGAAGAGCAAGAGTGAGTGCGCGCGTCGGTGGAACGTGGGAGGCCAAGCGGGGGAAACGGCGTGTGACGGACGTTTCCCGTTTAGGCGGAGCTCCTGTTGCCCTTTCGCAAAGCGAATATCCACTCGGTGATGGCCAAATGGATTAGGTCACCAAGGCACTGGTAGATCCCGAGCGGCTAGCTACTTCCTTGATTCCCACGAAGGCACTTGCCAAAATGTCGCCAACCAACGCTTCGTTGTTCGCAGTCCCAGCTCCGAAGCGAGAGTGCGAAACTGCACAGGAATACTGACCGGACTGTGGTGTCGCCCCCTGGACGAAGCCGAAGCAGCGCGGCGGCAGCCGAGGAAGTACGGCCTGTTCCTTAAAACTTGTGCAACCCCGGAAAGGGATTGAAAGGTCCGCTGTCAGAGACCCCTCAATCCATAGATGGCATAGCCCAAGCAAGGCTTCTCCAGACCAGGAGCTGATTAGGAAGGGCCACCCCTTGGCTCGCTCTGTAGAAATTGGCGCGCCCCATCATCTCAGGGGGATGGAGTACTTCGGGCTGATGAAATCCCCGACTTCTTGGGGTCTGCCATCATAGCGAGAGGGGAGTGCAGAAGCAGAGAGGGTCCCCGAAGCTGAAGCAGTAGAGCATGGATGCCGAGCAACGGATGCAGGTGCAGCAGGCGCAGGCCGTGAGCAGACGGGTTCGCCATGTTCTTGCATCATGGCCGCTAGCTGGTCGAATACGCGCTCTGCTGGGCGACGGCCCGTCGTGACGTCCCGGAGATCGGGCAGAGTAACTAGCGAATCCATGCCATCCTGTACTGTGTAACGTAGGAGTGGATCCGCTGGCCAACGCAAGCGATGATAGCTAAGCCCACCCATGGAACGGAGTCTACAGTAGCCCCCGGTTTTTTTCACCAGAGCCCGACGCAAAGCGGAGTGTGGGACTTGCTCGCGCTGAGGCTACCAGGTCGTTACCCCCTGAATGACACTGCTTGCGATGGCGCCGGGGTACAGCGTGGTGCACAAATCGTAATCAGGAGGCGTAGTTTCGGGAGCAGGCATAAGTCAGGCAGGCGGCAGGAGGTTCATGTATAGCAGGCAGAGCGTCAGCATACGCGGAAACGCGCAAGGTCAGAAACGTAAGATAGCCGGACTGGATACACGGTAGATCAGGACAGTCAGCAATACACTCTAGAAGCACGGAAAACACACCAACAACTGCAGCGAGTGCTAGAGGACGCTACCATAATATAGGACCACGGACCGTCAATTAACCATAATGGCGCGCTGGCCCTTTAAATCCGGACCAGCCGTCGCGCGTCGACCGGCCTTAAGCAGGATTATCGCGCGGACGGCTGTCAGAGCTGGAGACAGACGGGACTGGGTAAGTACGGGGTTTCCAGCCCTAAGCAGAAGGACCACTGCTGCGGGCAGCCGCAAGCACCCGTGCCGGACCCCGTGCACACAGGGGACGCCGCGGACCCCCGAGCTTGCGGCGCCCGAGCCGTGACACAGACGTCGCACACACATCCCACCCTGCTCTATTTTCTGTAATCTCATTTGCTGCCGCCAAAATTACAGGAAGCGCCGGAAAAAAGCCATCTTAATAGAAGATGCACAGATTTTTAATCCTTAATTATCGCATGATTCTGGAATGTTCGATCACCACAAAAACCTTCCGATTTCCAGCTTTGTCGATAAAAATCGCTCAACACTACTTACCTCTGTATCACGCAACTTAAAATCACCCACTTCTTTTTCCTGGATAGGTATAAGAGACATGCTGAATGCACTTATCATACACAAGGTTATTTACATGTTTTAGACCTAATAAATCACTACTACAATTCTCCACCAGCACAGAAAACTAATCGGACTACATGTGGGTGAAATCACACTTAGAATATTCAGTAAATATTTTAACTTCCATCAGTCAAGATCTCAGACTTCTGGCGCAGCCCCGTTCATACATGTCGCCCATGGTTTTCTCTTATCTAGATCAAAACATCCCACATTACAATCACTGCCTCTTTCATAACCAACATTTCAGATATATAATAGATACTTAAATCTGTAACACGTGCTCTTAATTAAAATTTTCTCTTTTGCAAAATAATGGCTGTCACAGAACGCTACCATCTATAATTGATCATTTAATTAAGGTTGAATAAGATGTCTCTCTACCTACCTGTCTTGATACTAAATATACCTTCTTGTGTCAAATATTTAAAAACCTGAAATTAAGTTTTCTATGTAAATCCAAACCTACCTTTCTTTCCACCATCAACCAGTCTAAGGACCTTATTAAGTTTGAAAATCTTATGGTGCAGCTACAGCCTCTGAGGAAACTGATCTGAAAGATCAATCAACAGATCATTCTACAGAATTCTCCATGTGGAACAAGATATAATGTCTCCTTTTCTAAATACATGTCCATCCTCCACACCTGTTCACACTTGCGTGTTGGAAGAAGGGGGAGTCTGCAGTGAGAGCGTGATTTTGGCATTGGGGAATGCTGTCTCCCTCTCTGTTGGTGGGGATGGCTGCTCCGATGAAGCGGAAACAAGTACCCGGGCCCCCTGGAAAGGTCAGCGAGGTGCCGGGCGTTACAGCCACTGGCCCGGCAGGGAGTGGATGCTGGCGGCAGGGATGAGCTGTGCAAACTGTCCCACGCTCTCCACAGCAAGGTAAAGAAGTGGCAGGAGGAGCCTTTAGGCTATGTCTACAATGCACAGAAAAACGTCCGTTTTTTCAGCGTTTTTCGTTTTCTAAAAATGCTGGAAAAACGACTGTAATCATCTCCCATAGATTTCTAATGTAAAAACGTCCTGCTGTCTACACTGAGCTTCTTTTTTCTGCTCGTTTTTTTACTGGTCGTATTTTGCAACATGCTCTAAAAAAACACCAGAGCAGGGCAGAAAATTTACTACAGGAGTCTATGGAAAGCGCCGGACGTCTTTTGGCGCATTTTTGCGCCGTTTTTTGCCGCGATATTTCAATGAAAACCCTTCCAGGAGACCCAAGTCCCACCTATAGTGGGTGTTAATAAAGGTTATACCTGATCAAATTTACATACAAGTGTCTGATGCGTCCTTTTTTGTACCTTTTGTAATAAAATGATCATGCTTTGGCCGCTAACGATTTTTGCGCAATTCATATATTTTTCCCAAAAATACGTTTTTTTTTTACGGATTTTGGCGCCAGAATACGTTTTTTTACAGATTTTGGTGCTAAAATCCTTTTCTTAACATATTTTGGCGCTAATAGAGTTATCTCGCTTCTGACGCCAAAAATACGTGTTTTTTAACGGATTTTGGCGCAAGAATCCTTTTTTTTTAATGGATTTTGGTGCTAAAATCCTTTTCTTAACATATTTTTGGCGCAATAAAGTTATCTCGCTTCTGACCCCAAAAAAAATTATTTTTTTTTACGGATTTTGCGCCAGAATCCTTTTTTTTTAAAACGATTTTGGTGCTAAAATCCTTTTCTTAAATTTTTTGGGCGCAAATAAAGTTATCTCGCTTCTGGACGCAAAAATACATTTTTTTTAGGGGATTTTGGGCCAGAATCAGTTTTTTACGTTTGGTTTGGGTGCTAAAAATTTTTCTTAACATATTTTGGGGCTACTAAAGTTATCCCCGCTTCTGACGCCAAAATACGTTTTCTTACGGATTTTGGTGCCAAAATCAGGGTTTTTTTTTACGGATTTTGGCACTGAAATTCTTTTCTTAACATTTTGGCACTAATGAAGTTATCTCGTTTCTGACGCCAAAAATACGTTTTTTTTTTTACTGATTTTGGTACAAGAATCCGTTTTTATGACGGATTTTGGTGCTAAAATCCTTTTCTTAACATATTTTGGCACTAATAAACTTATCTCGCTTCTGACCCCAAAAAAATTACGTTTTTTTAGGATTTTGGCCCCAGAATCCGTTTTTTTTTACGGGGATTTTGGTGCTAACACCCCTTTCTTAACATATTTTGGCGCTAATAAAGTTATTTCGCTTCTGAGGGCAAAAATAAGTTTTTTTCCCGGTTTTTGGGGCCCCCAGAATCCTTTTTTTTTTTTACGGATTTTAGTGCTAAAATCCTTTTCTTAACTTTATTTTGGGCGTAATAAAGTTATCTCGCTTCTGACGCAAAATAAGTTTTTTTTTACGGATTTGGCCAAGAATCCGTTTTTTAGGATTTTGTGCTAAAATCCTTTTTTTAACGTATTTTGCCGCTAATAAAGTTATCTCGCTTCTGATGCCAAAATACGTTTTTTACGTTTTTTGGCGCCAGAATCCATGTTTTTTTTACGGATTTTGGTGCTAAAATCGTTGTCTTAACATATTTTGGCGCGAATAAAGTCATCTCGCTTCTGACGCCAAAAAAAAGTTTTTTTGATTTTGGTGCCAGAATCCGTTTTTTTTTTACGGATTTTGGTGGCTAACATCCTTTTCTTAACATATTTTGGCGCTAATAAAGTTATTTCGCTTCTGACGGCAAAAATAAGTTTTTTAACGGATTTTGGCGCCAGAATCCGTTTTTTTTATGGATTTTAGTGCTAAAATCCTTTTCTTAACATATTTTGGCGCTAATAAAGTTATCTTGCCTCTGACGCCAAAAAAAGGTTTTTTTTTTAGGATTTTGGCGCCAGAATCCTTTTTTTTATGGATTTTGGTGCTAAACCCTTTTTTCTTAACATATTTTGGCGCTAATAAAGTTTTCGCTTCTGCCCGCCAAAAGTAAGTTTTTTTTACGGATTTTGCCACAAGAATCCGTTTTTTTATGGATTTTTGTTCTAAAATCCTTTTCTTAACATATTTTGGCGCTAATAAAGTTATCTCGCTTCTGACGCCAAAAATAATTTTTTACGGTTTTTTGGCACCGAATCCGTTCTTTTAAGGTTTTGGTGCTAAAATCCTTTCTTAACATATTTTTGCGCTAATAAAGTTATCTCGCTTCTGGCGCTAAAAATAAGTTTTTTACGAATTTTGGCGCCAGAATCCGTTTTTTTTTTACGGATTTTGGTGCTAAAATCATTTTATTAACATATTTTGGGGCTAGTAAAGTTATCTCGCTTCTGACGGCAAAAATAGTTTTTTTCGGATTTTGGCGCCAGAATCCTTTTTTTTTTTACGGATTTGGTGCTAAAATCCTTTTCTTAACATTTTTTGGGCGGCTAATAAAGTTATCTTCGCTTCTGACGCCAAAAGTAAGTTTTTTTAGGATTTTGGCGCCAGAATCCGTTTTTTACGGATTTTAGTGCTAAAACCCCTTTTCTTAAACATATTTTGGCGCTAATAAATTTTATCTCGCTTCTGAGCCAAAAATACGTTTTTTTTACGGATTTTGGCGCCAGAATCCGTTTTTTTTTACGGATTTTGGTGCTAAAATCCTTTTCTTAACATATTTTACCGCTAATAAATTCGTCTCGCATCTGACGCCAAAAAAACGTTTTTTTACGGATGTTGGTGCCAGAATCCGTTTTTTTTTACGGATTTTGGTGCTAACATCCTTTTCTTAACATATTTTGACGCTAATAAAGTTATTTCACTTCTGACGCCAAAAATACGTTTTTTTACGGATTTTGGCGCCAGAATCCTTTTTTATGGATTTTAGTGCTAAAATCCTTTTCTTAACATATTTTGGCGCTAATAAAGTTGTCTCGCTTCTGACGCCAAAAATAAGTTTTTTTTACGGATTTTGGCGCCAGAATCCGTTTTTTTTTTAACGGATTTTGGTGCTAAAATCCTTTTCTTAACATTTGTTGACTCAAATAAAGTTATCTCGTTCTGACCCAAAAGAAAGGGTTTTTTTTTTTACGGATTTTGCCACAAGAATCCGTTTTTTTATGGATTTTGGTTCTAAAATCCTTTTCTTAACATATTTTGGCGCTAATAAAGTTATCTCGCTTCTGACGCCAAAAATAATTTTTTTACGGATTTTGGCACCAGAATCCGTTCTTTTAAGGATTTTGGTGCTAAAATCCTTTTCTTAACATATTTTGCCGCTAATAAAGTTATCTCGCTTCTGGCGCTAAAAATAAGTTTTTTACGGATTTTGGCGCCAGAATCCGTTTTTTTTTTACGGATTTTGGTGCTAAAATCCTTTTCTTAACATATTTTGGGGCTAGTAAAGTTATCTCGCTTCTGACGGCAAAAATAAGTTTTTTTACGGATTTTGGCGCCAGAATCCGTTTTTTTTTTTACGGATTTTGGTGCTAAAATCCTTTTCTTAACATATTTTGGCGCTAATAAAGTTATCTCGCTTCTGACGCCAAAAGTAAGGTTTTTTTTTTTACGGATTTTGCCACAAGAATCCGTTTTTTTTATGGATTTTGGTGCTAAAATCCTTTTCTTAAATATTTTGGCGTAAAAAAGTTATCTCGCTTCTGACGCCAAAAATAATTTTTTTTTAACGATTTTGCCCAAGATCCGTTTTTTTTTACGGATTTTGGTGCTAAAATCCTTTTCTTAACATATTTTACCGCTAATAAAGTTATCTCGCTTCTGACGCCAAAAATACGCTTTTTTATGGATTTTGGTGCCAGAATCCGTTTTTTTTTTTTACGGATTTTGCTGCTAAAATCCTTTTCTTAACATATTTTGGCGCTAATAAAGTTATTTCGCTTCTGACGGCAAAAATAAGTTTTTTTACGGATTTTGGCGCCAGAATCCGTTTTTTTACGGATTTTAGTGCTAAAATCCTTTTCTTAACATTTTTTTGGCGCAAATTAAAGTTATCTCGCTTCTGACGGCAAAAAAAATAAGTTTTTTTACGGATTTTGGCGCCAGAATCCGTTTTTTTTTTTACGGATTTTGGTGCTAAAATCCTTTTCTTAACATATTTTGGCGCTAATAAAGTTATCTCGCTTCTGACGCCAAAAGTAAGGGTTTTTTTTTTACGGTTTTTTGCACAAGAACCCGTTTTTTTATGGTTTTTGGTGCTAAAATCCTTTTCAAAAACATATTTTGGCGTAATAAAGTTATCTCCCCTTCTGACGCCAAAAATAATTTTTTACGGTTTTTTGGCCCGGGAATCCGTTCTTTTAAGGATTTTGGTGCTAAAATCCTTTTCTTAACATATTTTGCCGCTAATAAAGTTATCTCGCTTCTGGCGCTAAAAATAGTTTTTTTACGATTTTGGCGCCAGAATCCGTTTTTTTTTTATGGATTTTGGTGCTAAAATCCTTTTCTTAAATATTTTGGGGCTAGTAAAGTTTACCCTCGCTTCTGACGGCAAAAATAAGTTTTTTTACGGATTTTTGGCGCCAGAATCCGTTTTTTTTTTTAAGGATTTGGTGCTAAAATCCTTTTCTTAACATATTTGGCGCTAATAAAGTTATCTCCTTCTGACGCCAAAAGTAAGGGTTTTTTTTACGGATTTTGCCACAAGAATCCGTTTTTTTATGGATTTTGGTGCTAAAATCCTTTTCTTAACATATTTTGGCGCTAATAAAGTTATCTCGCTTCTGACGCCAAAAATAATTTTTTTACGGATTTTGGCACCAGAATCCGTTGTTTTAAGGATTTTGGTGCTAAAATCCTTTTCTTAACTATTTTGCCGTTTATTAAAGTTTCTCGTTCTGGCGCTAAAAAATAAGTTTTTTACGAATTTTGGCGCCAGAATCCGTTTTTTTTTTTACGGTTTTGGTGCTAAAACCCTTTTTTTAAACATATTTTGGGCTAGTAAAGTTATCTCGCTTCTGACGGCAAAAAATAAGTTTTTTTACGGATTTTGGCGGCCAGAATCCGTTTTTTTTTTTACGGATTTTTGTGCTAAAATCCTTTTTTAAACATATTTTGGCGCTAATAAAGTTATCTCGCTTCTGACGCCAAAAAAACGGTTTTTTTTACGGTTTTTTGGCCCCAAGAGTCCGTTTTTTTATGGTTTTTTGGTGCTAAAATCCTTTTCTTAACCTATTTTGGGCTAATAAAGTTACCCTCGCTTCTGACCCAAAAATACGTTTTTTTTACGATTTTCCCAAATCGTTCTTTTAGGGATTTTTGGTGCTAAAATCCTTTTCTTAAATATTTTGCGCTAATAAATTTATCTCCTTCTGACCAAAAAACCTTTTTTAGGGATTTTGGCCTAAATCGTTTTTTTTTTTACGGATTTTGGTGTAACATCCTTTTTCTTAACATATTTTGGCGTTTAATAAAGTTATTTCGCTTCTGACGGCAAAAATAACGTTTTTTTTGAATTTTTGGCGCCAGAATCCGTTTTTTTTTTCGGATTTTAGTGCTAAAATCCTTTTCTTAAATATTTTGGGCGCTTATAAAGTTATCTCGCTTCTGACCCAAAATACGTTTTTTTACGGATTTTGGTGCCTAAAATCCTTTTCAACATATTTGGCGCAATAAAAGTTATCTCGCTTCTGGCGCTAAAATAAGTTTTTTACGGATTTTGGCGCCAGAATCCGTTTTTTACACATTTTGGTGCTAAAATCATTTTCTTAACATATTTTGGCGCTAATAAATATATCTAGCTTCTGATGCCAAAAATTAATTTTTTTACGGATTTTGGCAACAGAATCCGTTTTTTACACATTTTGGTGCTAAAATCCTTTTCTTAACATATTTTGGCGCTAATAAAGTTTTCTCGCTTCTAACGCCCAAAATAAAAATTTTTACGGATTTTGGCGCCAGAATCTGTTTTTTGACGGATTTTGGTGCTAAAATCCTTTTCTTAACATATTTTGCCGCTAATAAACTTATCTCGCTTCTGCGGCAAAATACGTTTTTTTACGGATTTTGGCGCCAGAATCCGTTTTTTTACGGATTTTAGTGCTAAAATCCTTTTCTTATCATATTTTGGCGCCAATAAACTTATCTCGCTTCTGACGCCAAAAATAAGTTTTTTTACGGATTTTGGCGCCAGAACCCGTTTTTTTTTTACGGATTTTGGGGGCTAAAATCCTTTTCTTAACATATTTTGGCGCTAATAAAGTTATCTCGCTTCTGACACCAAAAATATGTTTTTTTACGGATTTTGGCACCAGAATCCGTTCTTTTAGGGATTTTGGTGCTAAAATCCTTTTCTTAACATATTTTGGCGCTAATAAAGTTATGTCGCTTCTGGCCCCAAAAATAAGTTTTTTTACGGATTTTGGCGCCAGAATCCGTTTTTTTTACGGATTTTGGTACTAACATCCTTTTCTTAAACATATTTTGGCGCTAATAAATTTTATTTCGCTTCTGACGGCAAAAATAAGGTTTTTTTTACGGATTTTGGCGCCAGAATCCGTTTTTTTACGGATTTTAGTGCTAAAATCCTTTTCTTAACATATTTTGGAGTAATAAAGTTATCTCGCTTTTTGACGCCAAAAAAATAGTTTTTTTTACGGATTTTGGCGCCAGAATACGTTTGTTTTTACGGATTTTGGTGCTAACATCCTTTTCTTAACATATTTTGGCGCTAATAAAGTTATCTCGCTTCTGACGCCAAAAATACGTTTTTTTACGGATTTTGCCGCTAAAATCATTTTCTTTACAGATTTTGACGCTAATACAGTTATCTTGCATGGAAAGATAATGTGCGTTTTTGTGGATTTTGGTGCAAGAATCTGGTGCAAAATTTAATTAAGTAGTTGCACGCAGCAGCACACAAAGGACAATGTTGCTCAAAATTGGCTACAGTGATCTAAAGGAAGTGACTACTTAACATGTTAACTCCACCTGTAGGGTGTAGTTTACATCCAATGGCTTACTCTGTGAATACATTAAAAAGCAGAGCAAAGACGCTTCAAAAAACGCTCCAAAAAACGCTCCAAAAGCGAAAAACGCGCCAAAAACGGACGTTTTTTCAGCTGCTTTTGACAGGCAGTGGACAGAAAACTCAGTTTCATGAACGTTTTTAGTAATTCGTTTTCAGGTTGTTTTTTGTCCACTGCAGTGTAGACATAGCCGAGGAGTGAGGAGCGACATCCAGCAGAGTGAGTGCGGGGGCAGGAGCTCCAGAGGATGTGAGCGGGAAAAGGCAGTAGTGCCGGACTCAAAGGATCCAGCAGCAGCACCGCGCTCTACCCACTAGCAGCAGCCGGCACATCAGCTTAGCAGTGGAGCAGCAAGAACACCAGCACCAGAAGTAGAGTCATCAAGGAAACATTACCAGTGAGATCCAGCCAAAGAATACTTAATAAAGTTAAAGGGGGCTTCGAGAGATCAAGTCCAAGGTCCCAAAAGAGCTGTAATCCTGAGCCCTCCAGGGTGGAAGGAATGTGTGACCTGGTGACAAATTGGGGGGTGATGAAGGAGAAGCACTCGCCCGCAGTCGTGGGAGCAAGGATTTCTCGGGGGTCTCCAGTATTCCTTTGCAGCCATCCCAGACACAGAGCAGCAGGATCCCCCACAGCAAGAGGCTTTTTCTGTGGGAGGAAATGAACAATACTGAGGAAAACCCCGGGGGAATGTTTATAGAATAAATAGTGCAGTTGGAGTCCCCTTCAACCTTCAAGGTTTTACCCTAGTAGACGGCCCACTGAAAAAGGAAGGAGGAAGAAGAAAAAAAAAGGTTTTTTGGGGAGGTGTCCAGGATGGTATTTTCCTCCTTCTCAGGGAAAATCAGCAAAACTGAGGGAGTGCCGGAGCATGAGCTAGCAGGAGGTGCCAGCTGGGGGTCCCAATGCAGCAGCCCCATAAATATCCCTGACCCCGATAGCCTTGAGCCTTCCCCTGTGGTGGAATACAAGGGAAAAAATTGGAGAGAGCTGGTCCAGAGAAAGGTGTTAGAGAGGAAAATGTGGAAGAGCAGGAAGGAAGAAGCAGAAAATATTGGTGAGACTGTCGGTAAGAATGTTGGGAAAAATGTGGGTGAAAGTGCTGGTGGGAAAATTTCCAGTAAAAGTATTGGGGAAAATGAAGGGGAAAGTTTTGGGGAAAATGCCAGTAAAAGTGTTGGGAAAAATGGTGGGACAAATGGAGGAATGATTGAAGGGACGGTGGAAGGAATGAAAAAGGGCATGAATGGTGGAGGGAAGGGAGGAGTGAGTGGTGGGACGGATAAGATAATGAATTATGGAGGGAATGAAGGGTGAACGTAGCAGCCAGCCCAATTAGGGATGGGGAGGGTACTGGTCCACCTGCCCCTTCTGCCGCAGTAGGCCCCAAATCCTCAGGAGCAGGAGAGGGGTGCAGCTATGCAAAACTGGCGGTCAAGAGGAGTAGACCTTCCTTACCACCATCAGTTGCTGGGAGTGAGGAAAACCAGGGCCGCTTCCTGGAGGTCCTCAACAGAGGCAACTAATCAATCACCATATAGGGTAGGGAGATACAGTTATCCTTTTGGACAGAGAGACATGGGGTCTCTGCCTTCTGAGAACACAGGAGGAGAATGTGCCAGGCAATCTCCTACAACCAGGCAGAGAGCATCCAGGAGGAATGTCGTCCGTCTCAGATGGGTAGGCAAAGACATAAGCCCTAATAGATCTAAGGTGGTGAAGCTCCTATTTGAGATGGAGTTCAGGGCATTGGACATCTTTGCCCTGATACATCCTACTGGGTCTCCTATACAGTGGGGGAAAAAAAGTAATGTCAGCCACCAATTGTGCAAGTTCTCCCACTTAAAAAGATGAGAGAGGCCTGTAATTGACATCATAGGTTGACCTCAACTATGAGAGACAAAATGAGAAAACAAATCCCGAAAATCACATTGTCTTATTTGGAAAGAATTTATTTGCAAATTATGGTGGAAAATAAGTATTTGGTCACCTATAAACAAGCCAGATTTCTGGCTCTCACAGACCTGTAACTTCTTCTTTAAGAGGCTCCTCTGTCCTCCACTCATTACCTGTAGTAATGGCACCTGTTTGAACTTGTTATCAGTATAAGGGACACCTGTCCACAACCTCAAACAGTCAAACTCCAAACTCCACTTTGGTGATGACCAAAGAGCTGTCAAAGGACACCAGAAACAAACTTGTAACCCTGCACCAGGCTTGGAAGATGAATCTGAAATAGGCGAGCAGTTTGGTGTGAAGAAATCAACTGTGGGAGCAATAATTAGAAAATGGAAGGTATACAAGACCACTTATAATCCCTCTCGATCTGGGACTCCACGCAAGATCTCACCCCATGGGGTCAAAATGATCACAAGAACAGTGAGCAAAAATCCCAGAACCAGATGGGGGGACCTATTGAATGACCTCCAGAGAGCTGGGACCTACGTAACAAAGGCTACCATCAGTAACACACTATGCCGCCAGAGACTCAGATCCTGCAGTGCCAGAAGTGTCCCCCTTCTTAAGCCAGTACATGTCTGGGCCCATCTAGAGAGCATTTGGATGATACAGAAGAGTATTGGGAGAATGTCATATGGTAGAACTGTTTGGTAGAAACACAACTCGTCATGTTTGGAGGAAAGAGAATGCAGAGTTGCATCCAGGGAACACCATACCTACTGTGAAGCATGGGGGTGGCAACATCATGCTTTGGGGCTGTTTCTCTGCAAAGGGACTCGAATTATCCGTGTACATGAAAGAATGAATGGGGCCATGTATCGTGAGATTTTGAGTGCAAACCTCCTTCCATCAGCAAGGGCATTGAAGATGAAACGTGTCTGGATCTTTCAGCATGACAATGAACCATTTCAAGGTCCTGGAGTGGCCTAGTCAGTCTCCAGATCTCAACCCCATAGAAAACCTTTGGGGGGAGTTGAAAGACCGTGTTGCCCAGTGACAGCCCCAAACAAATCACTGCTCTAGAGGAGATCTGCAATGGAGGAACGTGCCAACCTTGTAAAGACTTACAGAAAAAGTTTGACCTCTGTCATTGCCAACAAAGGATATATAACAGTGTTGAGATGAACTTTTGTTATTGACCAAATACTTATTTTCAATATAATTTTCAATTCAATTCTTTCCAAATCAAATAATGTGATTTTTGGGATTTGTTTTCTCATTTTGTCTCTCATAGTTGAGGTCTACCTATGATGTCAATTACAGGCCTCTCGCATCTCTTTAAGTGGGAGAACTTGCACAATTGGTGGCTGACTAAATACTTTTTTCCCAACTGTGTATGATGTGAGCTTTATGGCCATGGGTCTTGATCTCTTCTGGTACCACTATGAGCTCAAACAGTCACCCAAGCGATGAATCACTCTTTTATGTTAACATCATCAACCTGGCTAAGCAGGTACGGAGAGATCGTCCAGTTCCCGATTAAGAACAGGGATGAGCAAGGTATCTGGTCAGGGGCCTGGACCTTCATGGCTAAGTTGAGGTATTCTGGTAACACAGTCTCTCACATCCCGCCCTCCACCTTCCTCGGCATAGACAGAATCCTTAGGTCCCCTTTTTAGCTGCTGCCCTCACTCCTTCGCCAACAACCCTGCGCCCTCTCGGCAGATGGGAGAGAGTAAGGGATTGGAGGACGTAGGGGAGGAAATGGACAAAGGGAACAACAATAATTAAGAAAAATAAAATGGCAGCACAAATAATGTGCACGGAGGCGCATAGAAAGGAGAGTGACAGGGCTGGGGGGGGGTCTCTGAACTTGAACCCAGAAACGACCTCCAATGCAGTTGAGATGCTGAGGAAAAGCGACATAGAGGAAGAGACGAGGAGGATGGAGGAGGAGGAATCTGCCTTCCCTGCAGCTTCCTATCACTCAGGGAGCGAAGAAGGGAGTGATGGGGATGGAAAGGGAGGGCAGTGCACAAAGCAGAGTGCAAAAAAGGAGAGAAAGAGAGAGAGTTGGCGACGCTCTCTCATTAGAGTGGGATCACTCTACTCTCCTAACCTTAAGCATGGCATGGTAACCCCCTTCTGATTGAGGTCCCCAATAAGTACGGAGTCCTCAGTAGCCATCCAGCCTCATCAGGTGATGAGGAAGAAGAAGACGATGTACGAGAAGGCCGCGTGGAAAGACTTTCAGGGAGTGGTGTTATTGCCCCTGGAAAACCCCAAAGACCCGAGGGTTAAGAAAGCCAGGCAACTGAGTAGTGGGATGGAAAAAGTGACAAAAGGTGAGGGGGAGAACACGTTAAATATGGATATGTCGGTGAGTCTAAAAAGGGTGAAACCCCAGACTCCGGATGGAGTGTGGGAGGTAAGTGGTAGAGGTAAGTAAAAAGCTGTCGAGTCTGATCACTAGTGATGGCGGCACCAACCCCGCTGACGCTGGCCAGTATTAACATTAAAAGTGTAAAATCAGACCTGGCTACATTTCGGCCCTTTTATTTTCT
>JAODAL010065360.1:0-18269 GCA_025379985.1 Phyllomedusa bahiana | reverse complement strand
CAAAGAAAATTTTAAATTTCCCTATTATAGATACACAAATATAGACAAGTGCAGAGTGACCCTACTACAAACAGCAGAAAACGTCTAAGTTATGTGTTAGAACAAGGAGTTAATATGGGAGTACTCACTACACATATAGCTGAAAAAATGAATGTAATCAACCCTATAACGCCCATCTTTCATGCACTACCAAAGGTGCATAAGGGAGTCTTTCCACCACCTTTTCAGCCCATCGTCTCAGGCGTTGGTTCTTTAAATGAAGAACTGGGACGGTGGGTCGATATACAGCTACAACCCTTGGTTATGGGATTACCTGGCTTCCTTAGAGACACTAAACAACTGGTGTATACTTTGGAGTCATTCACCTGGCCGACTGGGGGGACCTGGTTGTCTTGTGATGTGGTGGCATTATACCCCAGCATCCCACACGGTCAGGCCTTCCCAGTCCTCCAGGATTTTCTAACCAGATACAGCAACTATACAAAAGAAAAACAATGTTTTTTAATTTTGGCAGTAGAATATTTACTAGCCAATAATTTTTTCATGTTTGATAAACAATTCTTTTACCAAATTTTGGGAGCATCCATGGGAGCCAGGTTTTCACCCTCCCTAGCCCCACATTTAGATGTTTTCTTGGGAGGAAAAGTTTTTATTTAACTTAGAACAGCCATTTGTGAATTGTATCAAATGGTACTCAAGATACATAGACAATTTGGTCTTCATATGGTTGGGAGACGAAAACAGTGTGAAGAATTTTATAGCATACAACAATGATAATCAAATGGGTTTGAAATTTACTTTTGTACATCAGAAAGACACCCTTGACTATCTTGATGTTACGTTGATAGGGGGAGAAGATGGTAAAATTAGGGTGAAACCATACAGAAAACCCATGTACAGAAATACAACTCTCAGAGCAAACTCATGTCATCCGAAACATGTAGTGAGAAATATGCCAATAGGAGAGCTTATTAGAGAAAAAAGAAACAGTAGCTCAGATACGGAGTATGCAATACAACATAAAAATTTTTGTGACGATCTTAAAGAGAGAGGATTTCCACAATGGCTTTTGGACAAAGCGATGATTAAAGTAAACAAAATGGAAAGGGAACAACTTTTTGTTAAAAAACATAAAAATATCCCTAAAAAAGATATAATAACATTTTCAACCAACTATAGTCGTCAATTCAATCAAGTAGTAAATCAAGACACATTTACCGATTTTATATGTAAATAAATCAATTAAACAAATGCTCAATAACAATATCAGATTCGTATCAAGAAAGGCTCCCACGATAGGATCACGAGTGTCACCTAGTTTGTTTGACACAAATAGAGCTACGTCAAATACATGGTTAGACATAAAAGGATTCCACGGATGTGGCCATAAAATATGCAAAATGTGCAGACATGCAAAGAAATCCACAGTTTTCACATCTTACTCAAATAACAAATCTTTTCCTATTAAAAGTTTCATCAACTGTAACACTAAGTTCGTGATTTATTTAATAAATTGCAAAAGTTGCAAAGTGCAATGTGTCGGATGCACGATGGGCCCCCTTAAAGTCCGTATCAGAAGACACATGTCTGATGTGGACAAACAAGAACAGTTTAAATCTTCAGCAGTATCTAAACACTTCTCCAAAATCCACAGAGGAGATTTGAGAACACTTACAGTGACTGGAATAGAACAGGTACATCGATCGGTATGAGGAGGCGATCTACACAGGAAACTCCTAGCGAGAGAGGCCTGGTGGATCTTCCACCTCGATACCAGAGCACCGAAGGGATTAAATATACATCAAGATATACAATACCATTATTAAACCATCTGAAGGTAGCTAAATATAATATATGTTTACACTGAGGAGTGATATATAAGTTTTTTTTATTGATGTGTCATGTGTTTTAATTAGTAGGAACCTACGTCATGTCTCAAAGGTCCTATATAATGGAGATACAAACAAATGTAAAACAGCCATGAGTAAGGGTCACGTGACCCGAAACGCGTCGGCGGTTCATCTCCATTCAGTTTAAACAACTATATGTCTATGTTTCTATTTTAAGAAGATACAAATAAACAAGTGATAATGATTTTTTAAACCAGCCCGGTCTGCGCCTGCATATATTTTTCCTTCGTTCACTCGTTGTTTTCTTGGGATTTCTGTTTGAAATTGGACTAAGGGGTGGCACCCTGAACCGACAGCTCACAAAGACAACCACAGGTGAGCTGCTACTCTTACTCTATATAGCTCACACACTGGATTGTGACAGATACTGTAGTTACTGCTTATCTTTAGTATTACTGCACTATAAGTTCTTTTTTTTTTGTTGTTTCTCACACAACCCCTTTAAGCTATTTTTCCTTCATTCAAGAATCGTCAATGCTGGAGCTGATTCGTTTTCTTGTATGCTGTTTGAAAGTGTGTAAGCTACTTACAGACGCTGTTATATCACTTAATATCGCCATCTTGGATCTTTCTCCTCACTGGGCTAGTGGTTTGAGCTACAGTTGCTAGGTGCATTCTCTGAAAACTACATTTCCCACAACAGCTGCTTCCCACCAGCTGAGCTGTACATTCTACACCATTTACACAAGTCTGTCAGTTCAGGTCAGTTATATCACTAACTAGGAAGTAACTTGCAGAGCCTGTCCTACTTCCTGTAGTAGAGGTTTCTGCTGAGGAAAGAGTCCAACGGCCATTTTGTTCTTCTCTAATTATTATCCCCTAGACAAAATGAGCAGACTTTTCTAATTAAAGTTTTTTTTAATTTTTTTCATTATGACATGTAGTTTATGTATTTAGTTGTCTTCTTGTCTCGGAGAACCTCTTTAAGTGAGTTGCTTGATTGACATAACAGGAGGAATGCAGATTGGTGAAAACCTTTTAGAAAAGTATATCCAGTATTAGAGTATGTTCACACGGCGTGTTCAATACGTTTTTGGATACATTTTTAGATGCATGTTTGGATCCGTGTTTCGGACCCTAAACGGACATAAGCACACATCTAACAATGTGCAGTGTGATTTCCATTGCCTTCAATGTAAAACCCATATAGGATGCATTTTACGCAGTGCTTCTGAATGCGTTTTTCGGATCGAAAACGTATCCAAAATCGTATGGAACACACTGTGTGAATTTACCGTTAGAGAGCATAAGCATTAGTATATCAGACAAAACAACCTGACTTCTGCATTCATGTTGGATTAACTAAAGGCTAGTTTTAATGGAACAGCAAACAGTTACGCAGTTTATACAGTTGAAAAAAGACATATGTGCATCAAGTTCAACCAAGGGTGTGGAAAGACGTTAAGGAAAGAAGGGGTAAAAAAAAATGTTAAGTTTTGTTTCTCTCTACTGATGAAGACCCATAAGGCAGGAACCAATCTGCCCTAAAGCAATATTTCATTCCTAATCTCAAAATTGCCATCAGACTGGATGCATATGTTTAATACGGCTACATAAGTATTAATATTATTTAGTAGTAAGTTTTTATCTAAGCCTTTCTTGAAAACCAAAAACTGTTTCTGCTGGCCCAAAGCCATTTGCGGGACTTTTCCCACAGTTTCAAAGTTCTATAGAAAAGGGGTTTTGTGTAAAGATTGAAAATTCCCTCTGCCACTGCTGAATGAAAATTTTCCTTTTCGTTTCCCTGGGGGTTTGGGTTTTATTTGCTTCTGCTGTTCCCAGCTTTTGCAGCAAAATTCCCCCAAAACAGGGTTTGCCCAAGTGCAGCTTATCCCCCCTTGTGACTCCTTTAAAAAGGCACCCCCCTAATGCAGTCAGTGTCGAGTTTTTGTGTTGTTGTGAAAGGGCCCTGCTGCACTACCTAAAGGGCGATGAGTCCTGGCTTTTCCCGTTTTCCCCATGAAATTTCCCTCCTGGTGGTCCCGTTGTTCCTAAAGCAGTTCCCCCTGGGGGGTTTTCCAAATTTTCCCAAATGTATTCTCCTGCGGGCCTTTGAGCTGTGAAGTTCCCCCTGGCGGTGCTGTGTTTCCCTCCTATTGGTGCCGTGCATTTCCCCTCCGGGTTTGGTTTCCCGGGTGCAGTTCATTCCTGGTGGTCCCTTTGTTCCCATGCTTTTCCCCTGGGGGGGTGCCTTGTTTTTTTCCCTTTTCCCTTTCCTGGTGGGTTGCCGTTTTGCGTGTTTGTGTTTATTTCCTGGTGGTGCATGTTTGCCGTGCAGTTCCCCCTGGTTGTGCTGTATTTCCAGTCCCTTTGGTGGCCCAAACCCCCTTTTGGGTTTTTCCCTCCTGTCTTCATTGAGCTTCTTTGTAAATTTAACCCCCTTGTTTTCCTGCCCTTAAAACTTTCTCATTCAGCGGACTGGGTTCCTGTTTCTGGCCCTTTATTCCTAAGGATCCCTTACCTCCCTTTAAAAACATGTTTCAGGTTTTCTTTTATTTTCCCCATGTACCTTTTTTTTTTTTAAAAAAAGCTTTAAATGTGACGAAGTTATTTTCCCCCTTGGAAAATGAATTTTTTTTTTTCCAGACAAGGGATTCCCCCCTTGTTTTTGGGGGGGGGTTTTACGGGAAATTCTTTTCCCCAATAAAGGGGAGTCCCCGACTTACGTTTTTCCGGCTTAGTCTGCCCCCTTGTAAAAAAAAACTGGGCCCGGAACGAGAACCCCCAGGGACAGCCGCACTTTTTCCCCCGTGCGTGAAAGGGGGTTTGGGGAAGTTTGTCAGCGATCCTGCAGCTGATGGGGATCGGGGGAGCGCAGGCAAATGATCTCCAGCCCACGTCGGCTTTCCGGGAAATGCCATTTCCCGGTCCCGGCGGGGAAATCCCCTTGGGGAAAAGGGCGACCCCCCGGAGCGCATAGACCCAAAAACCTCTTTTGGGGACCCGAGAGCTAGCTCCCTTTTCCAGTTTTTAAAACCCCGGAAAGGGCCCGGGCAAGCAGGACCTGGGATTTTCGTAGTCTAGGGCCTGCTATGGGGGGGCCTAAAACCTGCCTAAAACCTCCCTTTTGGGGGGGACATATACCTGGCTAGGGGGGGACACATATCTGCTAAAAATTTAAAAACCCCATCTTAAAACCCTTAATTACACCACACATGAACTAAAAAATGTTTTTTGGGTTTCCCGATTCAACTTAAGAACAAAACCTACAGTCCCTAAAAGTTGAAACCCCGGGGAGGGATGTTATTTTTTTGTAGGTTGCCATTTTTATACTTATATAAAATTAATCTTTTCCCCCCAGGGGCCATCTTTTTCTAAAGACTAAAAAAAGGTTTAATTTTTTTAAAACCTCTCCTTTTAATTAAGTTGCGTTTTTCCCCTTTTATTTTGGGCCCTGTCATTTTTTTCTCACCCTCCTTTCTTTCTTTTCTATAAACTGGGCCCGGGGGACTCCCCACAGCAGATGTACCAATGGTTTAAATAGCACCAAATAATATACTAGTAAGTTCAAGGATGAGAAATGATTAGTGCCTGGATTTGTTTTTTAAGCAGTATTAGTAGTTATATAGGGAAAAGGATACGGGAAATATCCCTTTACGTTTTTAGTTGAAGGGGGTTGTGTTTGGCGAGGTTTTGAATTGAGATGGTTTAGGATACAGTAGATATGTTTTAAAATTTAAATGATGTCTAAAAAGGGCCGGGTTTTAAAAAGCCAAGGGTCGAGGGGAAACCCCTCAGGACAAAACCCCTTTAGTTGGCTTTGGCCCCGGAGGGGGGGTCAGGGGCCCCTCCCCTTGTCCTAGCCCCCCTTTTTCCCCCCGGGTTTCCCCTCAGCCATTTTTTTTCTTGTGGCGGGGTCGCGACACTTTTACGGGAGGATAAAAATTTTGGGGGGCAGCAGAAGCTATTGGCAGCAAAGAAATGGGGCCAAATCCCTGTTCTTGAAAGTAGGCGGAAAAAGTATAGAGTGGGAGTGGCGGGGAGGTATGTTGTGAGAGGTCAGCCTCGGCTTTAAAAGCCCGGGGGGATGAGGACAGCAGTGACCTGAAAAACAAAAAGATATGGGGTACCCGGCCGAACTTGGGACCCGGGTTGGGGGCAAGGGCTTAAATCATCTTTCAGGAAAAAGGGGGCCCGTCAGCTTGCGGGTCGGCAGCGGCGCGCCAGCAAGTGGGTCATGGGGCCCGTGAGTCAGCGGGGATAGCGGCAGTGTGGGGTTTCGGGAAAACCAACCCGGCCCCAGGGGGGGAAAAAAACCCCACTTGGGCAGGTCAAGAAAGTAGCGGAAAAGGGGTTCAGGAGGGCAGCGGCGGCGGGCGTATCATCGGGCGGGGAGTTTGGGGGTTTTAAAAACCCGTACTCGGGGGTTGTGGCGGGTTCTTTGCTAATTTCCCCGGGAAAGGGGGCCGAATATGGGTATATGTGAATCTGTAAGCAGAAAGTGAAGCGTGGCCGGGGAGCTAAGTTGGAAAACCAAAGGGCCCTGCTTTCAACAAATGCAGGGGGTCCCCAACCCGGTGGCCTGGGAAAAAAGGGTCGATGTGGTGGCCCATCCTGCCGCCGCAGCAAACAGCAGCAGCAGCAGGGGCCCATGGGCATGCTTGACATTTGCGGGCCGGGTAAGGGGCTCCCCACCTGTAGAAGGGAGTTTTTTCTCTTTGACACCCATCTCCGGTCCAGTTGCTCCTGCTCCTCGCAAATAAATGGCCCCAGCAGTGGGTCGGCGAGGGGGATTGCAAAAAAGAAAAACAGTATGGGGTCCAACCATCCAAGGGGGCAGAAAGCGGGCCCTTTGCTCCTTTTTCCAATTTGTTGGTATTGAAAGTCCCTCCCTTTCCAAATGGGGGACTCTGCATTTTTTCAGAAAAATAATGGCTTGTGCCGGCGAGATGGAGATTCCAAGCCTTTAATTTCTTTTAAAAAAAAGGGGGTCCCAAAGCACTTCTTAAATATGTAAAACGCGGTGGGTCGGGTCCTTGAGTTATGGGTTTTTTTTAAAAGGTGCCCCGGCCCAGCGCGGAGTTGGAGCTGTAATAAAGGTCAGGGCCAGTACATGCCCTTTAGGGGCCCAAGGGGTTAAATTGTGCTTTGCTGCCCAGGAAAACACCAACAATTGGGCCCCGGGGGAAACCCCGCTTTCCCTCCATGTTGCCCAAACTGCTGCCCCTGGAAAATGTCCGCCTCCCTCCTCCACCATCACCACCATTCTCGGGCCTCCAAAGTACTGCCCCATAATACCACATGTTTTTGGGGGCACAGCGGTGTCACGCGGGTTTAACCGGGGCTTCCCTCGGCAAACGAATACACAGGGGAGGAACTGTCCGCGTTGCGCAAAAAAAATGATGTGTGGTTTTCCCCGCGCCAACTGAAAAATCGGAACCATGGTGACGGAAAAATGGGGGGAAAACATGGTGTCCGCGCTGCCCCGAGGAGGGATGGGCCCTTGGGGCCTGCATGGGCGCACGTTTCAATTGGTTGTTAAAAAGGCCCCCTGAAGTTTTCCCACCGATTTCAGAACTTTCTAAAAAAGGGCCCAGGAAACTGTGCAGGGCATTTTTATCCATTCGTACAAAGCCAGGAACACCCTCCTCGAGTTGCAGCGGCAGAACGGGGGGCCTCCCCAACACACTTGTTATGCGATTTTTCCACCCGCGGGAAATTTTCCGCCTGCAAATGTTGGCCCGGGACTGTATAAAACAGGGGAAAGGGCCCTTTAAAAACGATTTTTTTTTGATCCAGGCGGACAAAAGTACCCCCCTTTTGTAACTTTGTTTCCCCCAGGGGCCCAGTTTCATGCGTAAACACATGCCGTTTGTTGAGGTTTTGGGAGGGGGAGTTATTTGTCAGTCGCCAGGATAGGGGGATGAATAAGTCCCTTCCCCTGCTTCATGTCCTGGAACAGATTTCTGAAAAATCTGTTCGGCAGGGGATGGAGAGTGGCGATCACTCGTGGGCCCCATGAGTCCGGTTTGGGGGCCCGAAAAAGGAGGGGGGAGGAGGAGGGAAATTTGGGGCCCGAAGCATTGGGCTGGTGAAAAGAGTGGGGTTTTCTACCCAGGTGACAAGAGAGGAGGGGGAAAAAAGGAGCAGCTGGAGGAGGTGGAATTTGGGGATGAGGAAGACGGGCGATGACCCCCCAAACACCGTTGCAGTTACAAATGGAAAAAGGAAAGGGAGGGGCCCCCCGGAGTCCTTGTGCAGAAAGGCCCGCAGGGATGCTTTTTTGCCCGGGGTAAATGGGGCAGCCGAATTTTGTCAAGCATCCGGCAGGGGGGTGACTTCTGGTCTCCAACATATTGGACCCTCGCTACGGTCCAAAATGGGGAAACCTTTTTCCCCCCGCTTTTGAGAGGGAAAACAAAATCAAATACTATAGGGAAAATCTTCCCTAAAAGGGTTTGGGCCCCTGCCTATGTCGGGCCCTCGTCCCTCCTCTGACTGGTTGACGGGGGGTTCTCGCGTCACGTAAAAAAATGCCGGGGCTGCTGGGGGAAAAAGGGGGGGGGGGGGGTAGGGCAGTACCCGTCCAAACGTAGTAACCCAAAAAATCTGGAGTCACGATGAGAAACTTCCTTTTACCCCTAGTGAGGGGGGGCAGTCGCCAGCAGGCAGCAGCAGGACCTTTGGGGCAGACCCTGAACCAAAAAAGGTTGTGGGCCATTTGGAAAACAAATCTGCCACCTATTAGAAGATCCCTGGATACTGGGGACCCAAATGGATGTGGGGGCCCCAAAATTGCCGAGTTTTCTGGGGAAAAAAAAAGCTGTCCTGCCCGGCGTAGTGTGGGATTTAGAGGGGTGGTTTAGTTACCCCAAAAGGGGAACCCGTTTGTCCCCGGGAAATGTGGAACGACCCGACCTTTGGTTTAAGATGAATCAGGCGTTTTGGGTCGGCCCGGGGTTTCCACCACCAATGCCTTTGGGTCAGTTGGTTAAAAATACCTGGGTCAGCCATATTTGATGCCGCCACCCGCCCGATACCAACATCGCTGCCCGTTTCTCCATTGCCTACCCCCCATCTTTACCGGGGTTGGGATTGCCCCACCTCAAAAACTCTGGGCATTGTGCCACTCTATGACCCCATGCTGTGCTTTCTGTTGTGTTGCCCCTGCATCCACACTGTGCATTTTGCCCCCTCTTGACCTCATGTGTTTTTCCTGCCGCCGTCCCTCAAATTTTCTGTCATTGTGACCCCCTCCCGTGGCCCACTCCCTTTTTTTTCCACCCCCAGAATTTGTCATTGTGCCCTTTCTGACCTCTTTTTTTGCCCGCTTGGGGGGCTGTTGCCCATTTCCTCCACACTGTGTCAAATTTTCCACTGCCTGACCTTCCTTTCTGCTTTTCCCCCGTGGGCCCAGCTCTAGTCTTTTTGCCACTCTGGGCTTCCTTGTTTTGGGGGCCTCCAGAATGTCATTTTTGCCCCTGCCCGACGTTTTACTGGGTGTGTTGTGACCCCCTACCTGTGTGATTGGGCCACCCCTGTGGCCTAATATGTTTTGCCCCCTCCAGAATGGGCTTTTTCCTGTTCTGACCTCATGTGCTGGGTGTGGCTGTGCCGTGTCCTCCCCACTGTGTCATTGTGCCCCTTTCTGACCTTTTGTGCTGCTGGGCTTTGCCATGTCCTCCACACTGTGTCATTATGCCACTTTCTGACCTCATGCTGCCACACTGTGTCACACAGTGCCACAAAGTGTCATTGTGCCACTTTCTGACCTCATGCTGCTGCTGTGGCTGCTGCCGTGTCCTCCACACTGTGTCATTGTGCCACTGCCTGACCTCATGCTGCTGCCGCCGTGACCTCCGCTCTCAGTCATTGTGCATTCTGTGGCTTCCTCCTGTTTTGCCACCTCCAGAATGTCATTGTGCCACTGTCTGACCTCATGCTGCTGCCGCCGTGACCTCCGCTCTCAGTCATTGTGCCCTTCTGTGGCTTCCTCCTGTTTTGCCACCTCCAGAATGTCATTGTGCCACTGCCTGACCTCATGCTGCTGTGGCTGCCGCCGTCACCTCCACACTCTGTCACTAATGTTGCCACCTGAGCTCTCAGCTTGTTTTTTTCCAGCTTTCGCTGGCATGACTTTATCAGGCTACATTCCCGCTTGAGTTTTTTGGTCAGTCTTGCCCTCTTAAGTGCCCAGGGAATTTTATAGTGAAGCGATTCTAAGAGCGGCGGCAGTCATCTGCGTGTCATACTAAAACACAACATTGTATGAAGACCAAACCAAGCTCCCTCTGCATATTTAAGCATGGCACAACGTTCTACAGCACCCTGCAGGCTCTGTGCAGCCTGGAAATAGCTGTTTTTTAACGTGATTCATGCCGAAGTAATTCGGAACAAAGTTATTTTTTGCCGAGAAATTCGGGCGAAGTGAACGAAACGAATTTCCGGAAATTCGCCCATCTCTAATGATGATGTTACAAATGAAGATCGAGGTATCAGATGTAGATGAAAAAAATAATGGAGGAAAAAGAAAGAACTCGGTTTCAGAAAGATTAAATTTGAGATATTGAGAGACAGAAAGCAGATACCTACTAGTGTGTTTAGGCGCATAGGAGAAACTTTCTGGGAGAAACTATATATACAATAGCTAGGATGGAAGAAATCATTAAAAGCATTCAGTTCACGTAGGATCTCCTGGGCCTATATACAAGTATACTACTAATATACTAACTTCTACAATGCTAATAAATATGTGAGGTATTGAATAGTGTCTTTACTTCTTTTTTACCTAAAAGTCATTTCACATACCCAGCTGTAGTAATACATACATATTCATGGCCTCATCTTCTGCCATGTCACATATATCTGATAGTACAGTAATTAACATACTCTACCAGCAAAACAAACATGGCTTTTATGCTGGAAGAGATGTGCCCCGGTGGACCCACTGTTCTAGGTCTTGCAGAAGTTAATTATAAAGTAGGGAAAGAAAATAAAAAGCGTTTGTTGAATAACAAATTGCTGGTGGGAGATTTATGGAATGTACATTAAATGATAATGTCATACAATGTAGAGCAGTCTGTTTGATACAGGTTATATAGGCAATGAAATATATATGCTTGTTTTATTAAAGTGATAGTGTTAAAAATAATTATTTTAACTAACAGGAATAACTCACAGTAATTACCATCATAATATTGTGTAATAAAGATACAAAAATATCATTCTACCTTTACAAAAACACCTGCAGTACATAGCTATATCTGTACACACAGTGTCAGACTGGAACTCCTTGGGTCTGCGACAAGCCGGTTGACTGGGACAGAGGGCCTTTAAGGTTGTCGCGGCCGATGGTAAGGCATGAAGTTATGGTGGCAGTAATTCCAAAAACTGGGACAGCGCAATGCAAGACAAAAATGTAATGATAAAAAATCACAATTTATTTTGCATCCGTAGATGGATAAAAGCTTTTAGAGGCAACATAGAGAAACAAAAAAGACATCTTATGGTGGCCTTGTTCCCAGGCCATGCCTGACTTCAAGAATGTTCCCTGCTAACCAACCCCACACATTGCCCACAGCTGAGACAGTCACTGCAAACGTAGGCTTGAGGGTAACAGTTGCTGGAACAGTTGGTGTAATACAGAGAAATACTGTTACAGTCTCTCATGGGTAGGCCACGGTAAAGTACAGCTTTGTTAAGGAGCAATTAGGAGTAATCAGAGTCTTGGAGCTGTATGAGCACTTTGGTACTTGTAGAAGAGATGCAGGTATGCTTTGGAAGTAGTCATTTTAGAATCTTGAGAAGTTGGGGGTAGTAGTAGGGTAGTAAAGATTTGTTACAGACCTGATCCAGAGGGGTGAGACCTTCAGCTGAAAGAGGCATGGGTCAGAAAATACTGAACTTGAGACCTGAGAACTTGACGCTGCCAACGCACACTGGATACAGGTGGAAGACCCATGGACCACTGACATGGAAGCCAGGATGAAATTAGTCGGATTTGGAGGACCCTCAAACACACTTCCGACTGGACAGTAGGCTCTTAAACACTATATATGAGTAGTCCTACTGCAAACTGAAGTAGACCCATGGAAATCCTTGTTGCTTGCTGGATACAGGTTGAAAGTTGGAAGTTGAAAAGTGCTAGGCCGCAGCTGCTCTGTGGTAGAGGAGATCTGCTCTCTGTGGAGTCTAGTGCTTCACTCCCTCCTTCTGGAACTTTCCAGCTCAGACTGGTTACTCTGAGGCTGGGAAGAGGGCTCCTCTGATTGGCTGACATGGCTGAACCACTTATCCAATCAGGTTACTAAACTGAAATTTTAAATCCTTGTTGCTCTAAAAAAGTGGGCAAGGAAAAATGCAAGAAATATATAGTTTTGGACTAGAATACTGTAGGAGAAACACACAAGAACAATTGCAATAGAACAAAATAAAGAAATTTCTGGGATTTAAGTCTGTGAGTTCACATTGAAACTAGGCATAGAGGGGTGGACAAGTGAGCGAGCTGTAGTGGCTGTAACTACTCATGAAACAGACAGACGGGACATGGTTCTGTTTCGGGCCACTACAGGTCCTCCATAGAAAATAATTATTGGGGCCCACCCACCAGCTCTTTCTGTATATCTATAGTGTCATGTGAGGGAGTAGAGCATTACATGGTTCTGTGAATGCTTAGATGCCACAATCACTTTAACCATGACATCTAAGTGATTAAATGGCTTACAGTTATTTCTGGTGCCTGCCAATGAAGGCAGGTGTCAGGACTCACTTACCTGTTCAGTCTCCTGCTGATAGGTGCAATTCTCGGCACGGGTTAATTTACCTGGCCTGTGTCCACACCCTAGGAGAGGCTCTGCTGGTGAGTTCAGGAGTGACAGTTCTACAGCAATTCTGAACAAAAGGTGTGTCACACAGGCCAATAGGAGGGCCCGGAGACCACACCAATCAGCTACAGGGTGGTGTCCAGGCATACCATTTAAACCTTTTCAATACCTTCCTGCTTCGCCTGTGAAAGGTTCTAGCTTACTCTTTCACCTGCGTTTTGTTACTGTGCTTTTCTTGTTACCAGATTTCTGCTTGTGTTCTTGACCTTGGCTTGCCTCCTGATTCAGTACCTCATTCCTGATAGTGACCCCTGGCTTGTTTTCTGGTATTCCTTCCGTTTTGTGCCCTGACGTTGCTGCTCTGTTACTGACCCGGACTGTTTGAACATTTTTTTTCCTGATTGACCCTTCACTTAATAGTGTCCTGTTGGGGTCTGCAATTTAGGGCAGCTCGCCAAGTGGGCAGAGACAGTGGGCTAGGGTTTAGTCAGGGCTCACTGTACCTCCCTTGACATTACAGCAGGTGCTAGCTCTCACTAATAGCCAGAACCCACCATGTATGCAATGGCCTTAGTGAGTGAGCTTGCTCCATACTGCCTTATTGTATAGTGTACACATTTAATAAAATATAAATTAAATCTTATTAGTTGGTATGATTTCTTGTGTTTTACTTTTTTTCCTATTTAAATGTGTTTATTATCATAATTTAATCAATAGCTTATTTTTTTAATAGATCAGACTTTTTCAGACATAATACCAATTGTTATTTTTATCTTTTTTATGTAAATTTAAAAAATTAGGTTTTTTGAACTTGAAATATTTTTTTAAAGATTTTTTTCTAGTTTTCAAACTTTTATTATTTACTTGTTACCTGTATTTTTAGTCTTTCTAATCATTAGGGACATAATCATCAATAAGCTATGCTGCAATACTAATCTATTGCAAAACAGCGTACAATTACTGCTCTCTTATAACACCCTGCCTCAGTCCTCACACAGGGAGTAATAGGGAATTTAAAATGGCAGACATGAGCCTTTCCCCAACCCTGTACCCAATTTTACGTCAGTATTCCTGATGCCGTAAGGCTTTTTAAATGGGATCACAGTGCATCCCGCACATGCCCCGGGTTTTAGCTGATAAATTTCAGCAAAAAACCCGTTGTTACAGCACAGGGGGCTGGGTGGTGTCACCGCCATCTTGCGCTGTTTAACCCCTTGGACGTAGCAGCAAAGATGGCTGCAGTGTCTAAATCAGCGGTTCTCAACCTGTGGGTCGCGACCCCGAATGACCAAAACACAGGGGGCGCCGGCCGGCCGGAGAGCTGCGGGGGGCACCGCCAGGACAGAGAGCTGGGTGCTTCGGACTTGCGGAGGAGCGCTGTGGGCGCCGCACTATGCAATCAGCTGCAGGGAGGAGGCGCAGCGGCGGCGCCGTTTGAATTACTGAGGGGAGGGGGAGCAGTGGCCGCCTTTACTCGCAGCATTGGTGGCTCAGTGAGCCGCTCCTGTGAGCGGCGCTGCGGCGAGCACGGACTTACGTCCCGCCTGTCCTTGTGGGCGGTGCGTGCAACACGTGCTCACACTATGTATCCAAGCATCAGGAACAGCCCTGCCGTACTCAGTGCAGAGAGAACGCTGAAACTGTACGGCAGGGCTGTTCCTGACTGCAAGGTAATTTAGTGTAAAACACACACACACATCCATAGCATTATGTAATGTCTTTATGTGGTACAAGTAATAGGTTATTAACCTGTTACCTGTACCACCCACAGCCATTACATTCACCCCCCCCTTACATGGGGGGCTGTGAGTGGCACATGAGGGGTCACATATGTAACCCCTCATGTGCCAATCACAGCCCTCCCTCCTCCCCCGGACAAGGTTATATCTATGGAAAGGTTCTGAATGGTACCTTTATATGTATGTGACATGTAGAGGTACCGCTCAGAGGTGTCACATATATGTAACCCCCCATGTACCACTCACAGGCCCCTGTAAAAGGTTACATCTATGAAAACCGCTCTGATTGGTCCCTTATATGAAATGTGACATGTAGGGGTACCACTCAGAGGCACACACAAAAGAACCCCTCATGTAGCAAAATTACATTTTTGAAGTAGCCAAAAAATTTTTTTTTGGGTTTGGGGGGCACCGCAACATGAGAACCCCATTTTGCGGGGTCACGGCATTAAAAGGTTGAGAACCACTGGTCTAAAAAAAGAAAATGGTGCCACCACTTTTCCTCACCCCACGGGACACAGGGCAAGATTGCTGTTCACAATTGCCTAACATGGCAGCTGGAAGCTTGTGAAGGTTCCACGTCCATATTTTTGATTTCCCATTTCCCCTGCCCCGGCGGGAAGTGGGAAACCACCACTTTTTAAGACCCAAAACATTTATATCAAGCATTGGGGCTGTATAAATCTTTTGCCCCCAATGATAAGTGCCCGGGTGGACTCAAAGTTAAAGTAAAAAAAAAAAATGTTTTAAAGTGCAAAAAAATATTAAATTAAAATAATAAAAAGCTTACACATATTTGAGATTGGCCTGTCAGAAAAAATCTGATCTATTAAAATATAATATCATTTATCCCGTAGGCTGAACACCGTAGAAGAAAAAAAAATCCAAACGCTAAAATTGCGGGGTTTTTTTGGTCATTTTACGTCCCCTAAAAATTGGAATAAATGTAATCATAAAGCCGCATGTATTTCAATCTGATAGCAATAAAAAGTACACTTCAACCTGCAAAAAATGCACCCTTGCTCAAGTCCGTAGGTGTTAGTATAAAAAAGTTATTGGTCGCAGATTTCAAAAATAGAAAATGTTTGGAATTCTTTTTACAGTACCGAAACATAACGGAAACCCTACAGGTTTGGCATTGACGGATGCGTATTAACCTGTAGAATACAGATAAAATAATTTTACTGAAGATTGGATACCATAAAAGCAAAATGTCTGCAAACATGGCGCAAGTACGTTTTTTTCACTTTTTTGCCCCACTTACAATTTTTTTCTTTTCCCCAGTATTTTCTGTCATATGAATAACCCCATTAGAAATTTCATCTTGCCCGCAAAATAAAAGCCCCTCGTATGTCTATGTAGGTGCAAAAATAAAGTTATGCCTCTGGGAAGGCAAGAAGGGAAAAATGAGCGTGACAAAAAGGAAGGGGTTAACTCCCTGGCTGTATCAAAAGCAGTTAGCACCCTGGGATCATGCTGTAAGGTGCTAACTAGACAAAGGGGGTGTTTCAAACTTATAAAACGGATTAGATGCTACAGCGGCATTTAAGTTGTTAAATTGCTGTCCTCAGAATGACTTCAGATCTAAGGCTCTAAGGCAGTGTACTCCATACTCGTCCCACTTATAACACTTTACATCAAATATTAGAAGGGGTTTTAAACAGCTGGAAAACAAACTGGTGGTTTCACACTACAAATGCATACTTTTTTCACGGATGGTACTAAAAAAAAAAAAAAAACCCCCGGCAGATCCCGGGGACCCCGCTGTGGCAGCGCTATAGGGGTTAATAGAGCAGATGTAGCCTAGCGTGGGCTACGTTTGCTCTATTTCCTGGTGGCGTATAAATTTCCCATTTTGAAGGCTTTGGACATTGTCTTCCAAGCCCTATAAGTATCCTCACATGGTGTTGCCTCTGCCTGTGAACAGGTCGGCTGGTGGGAAGAGTACTCCCCTTCAGGCAGACGTCATTTGTGTTCTTGGGGGCAAGACAGGAAGCAATACTTGTGGATGGGGTACTTTCTGTTAGCCCCTCCCCAAACCATGAACATATACCAGAACCCATTAATAATAGTTATAATAAATAATACAAGGAGCAAATACCTCATCATGTATATCATCTTCATACTGCTACCAAACAAATACCACTATACTAAGACCAACATTACCAGTAACGCTGCTATATAAGGACCCAAATATGTCGCCAGAACATAACAACAAATTACCACCACATAGTGACTGAATAATACCCCATACTATTACTGAATAAAGGTCAATATAGAAAGACGACTATTATCCCCACACAGGACCTATGTGTTAAATCAGTGTAAAAATAGGGTCCAGACTGTATATTACCTCTATACAGTGACATATAGAGGTAAATACCAGTGTACACAGGCTTTCTGCAGACAAAAGTAATTGCAGATCAGTACATCCAAGGACTCACAGATGACGTCTTCTCGGATGAGTTATTCACTTTCCCTTTTCTTCTACATCTGGGCCAGAAGGTCATTCGGATTCTCCTGGCCACCATTTATCCCTGCAGAATTTGAAAACAAATATCTATTTTTTTTCCAATACCTCCCTCACTGTCCCCCACGTCTGTACAAACTTCCTTTAAGGGGGAGGAATGGGAAAGGGCCCAAATTTTTGAGGCACAGTCTCCTACAGGGGGGGGTAAAAGAGGTTTACTCCCGGGGATTTTGCACGGGTATGGCCTGACCCCCAGAATCATATTATAGTCCCCCCAAGGATTAAAGCAGGCATGATCTTCAGGGAATGCAATGTATAGAGTTTAGTACTGTCATGCTTTTTTTTGTTTCTGTTTATTCTCAAAATTTCCTTGTTGGACTATGATGGATTTATTGGACTCATTTCTTTAATTAAATGGTTAATTGTCACGGATGCCCCTGGACCCCCTCCCGGTCACGGGCGCACCGTGCCCCGATGCCGAGCGGCGCCCCATCCCGACGCGGGGCCGGGGGCCCCTCACCCCCCTGTCACCGCCGCGTTCACTTACCCGGCCACACCCTCTCTGTCCTCTCTGTCCCATGGCGCGCGCGGGGCCCCCCCTCCCTGGGGGGGGGCGCGCCGGCAGTGTGAAATTTAAAAGGGGCAGGCGCCGGTAAATTGGGCATTGCCGGGCACTGTTCCTTTTAAAAATCCGGCCCCTTTCCGGGAGCGTTGCCGGATCCTTAGTGTTCATGCCTATCAAAAACGTTCCCGAAAGTCTTGTCTAGTCTACCAGTACCGAACCCCTGCCTACGTTTACCGACCAGAATCTCCCCCTGTCCTAACATTCCCCCTGCCCCGACTACGACCACCCGGGGAATCTGTACCCGCCCACCCTTGGCCCCCCCCAGTAAGGGGCCCCCCATGGAAGCACCGTTAGATCCCCCGCACAAGTCCATCCCCTTTGGGCGGGCTCTGGGAATACCGGGGCCTACTTTAAATTTCCCCTCCCTGTTGTGGGCTTCCACCATCGCCGCGGTGGCCAGCGGATCCACTACCAACCGTTACATTTAAAGAGGGGGTTATTTTTTAAAAAAAAGAGGTTTTTTGTGTTGTGGCAGTGTTTTGTTTTTCCCTTTTAATTTCCAAATTTGAATAGAAACAGACGCTCTGGTTGCTAGTACTGGGGCTTGGTGTCAGCTCTGGGGGTGATGAAAAAAAACAAAAAAAAAACACAGCTGGTAACCCAAAGGGCCCCCGCTAGTAATAGGAACTCTGTCAGACACCTCTTTTACTAATACTGGAAAAAAAACTGTGGAACAAAAAACATTTTTTTGGGTGCCTAGAAAGTTTTACCTTATTCTGGGTTTTTGAGTCTGAAAATACCATCCATTTTGATCACACCAAT
>JAODAL010065359.1:0-18269 GCA_025379985.1 Phyllomedusa bahiana | reverse complement strand
ACCCCAAAAGTGAAAAAAACCTAATTAAATTGTGTACAGATAATAAAAGTTGAGTTTTGCACCTTTTCAAATTTACACTGCAGTTACTTAGAAAAGATCTGTTATCCTAATATAAGGACAGCCTGCACAAACATACATTTTATTATTTCACCAAAAACTGGCCAAAAACTGTTAATCAAAACCCATTGCAATGCAGGGTCAAAGCACAGTCTGGGCTGCACAATATCCGCTCTCCTTTCAAAAGCCTGCCTGCCTGCCTGCCAGTCTGTGTTTGTCCACAGCCCCGCGCCCCACCACCTCCCCCGAGGCTGTACAGTGCTAGATGCTCCTTTAAAAGTCTCAGCCTAAGTAACTAAAAACGGAAAATCTCTAATCTACCTAAGTTCTAATGTTCACAGCTAATAGCATAGTTGTCTGTGTGAACAAATAGAACAGTTTCGCTGAGCTGTTTTGAGAGAGACCGAGCACACGTCCTGCTCTTATGATACACAGACACACACTGATCATTAACACTAAAAATGGCATGATATTAATAGATTATGCGCAGATTTTCACCTAAATTATCGTGTGATCGAAAAAATCCGATCAACATAAAAACCGTGCCGATTTCAACTTTTTCGATAATATTCACTCAACACTAACTATGATAGAAAAGGAAGTTGCCTACTGTGGGGTATGGGGAGTCACCTATCATTCCTATATAGGCCCCCAATAGGTAGGAAGGTATATAGACCAACCAGTAGATAGGTAGATATATAGGTCTCCTCACTAGGTAGCTAGGTACATAGCCCCTTGGTAGGTGGGTGTATATATCTCATTAGTAGGTAGACATATTGGTACCCATGGTAGATAGCTATATAGGCCCTCTCAGTACATAGTCAGGTATATATGACCCCTTGAAGGTAGTTTATATAGTCCCCACAAAAGAGAGAAAGGTAAATAGGTGAGTATAAAGTCCCCCCTCCAAAAAAAAAAAATAGCCAGGTCGATGTGTAGGCCAGCAAAATAAGTGGATAGATATATAGGTGACTCCCTTGATTCAAATCTGATTGAAATTAACATCCAATTGTTTCCAGTGGAAAATCAACATCTCAGTGAAGGTGATGCTGATGTTCCCTGATACCGGAACAAAATCAGTGCTGCTAAAAAAAAGTGAACATTGATTCTTAAGACAGCTTCAGCACTGAATTCCACTGCTGGATCCACACATTGTATATGAAGGCTGAAATCTGCCTCTAAATTTAGCATCAAATGCACAGTAACAAAATTTTCATATAAAATCCATGCTGACTCAGTTTGGATTTTAGATGTGGATTCCATAATGATTAAGTGCAGACAATTTCAGCACCCAAATCAGTCGTGTCAACTCATCTGTGTCAAATCAGCCCAAACACTGCTGCTTTGGCCTCCTCACTGACCTCCATGCTCCTTTCCTCAAAGACCCCCATCCTTCCCCCTGTTACTACATAAACAGCTCCTCCTCCTCTGAGATGTTGTGCAGTGTGGTGTATTTATACCTGTAAGACCTATGGTGACATCATAGTGAGTTCACACAAGTCATGTCAGTATAGGCAGTTATGGTGGGTTTTTCTACAATTTGTACAAAATCATGGCAAGGCTGGCTGTTTTTTGCTGTGGTAAACCATCAGGATGCTACCCCCAATGCAGGCCCTCGCGGTGACAGCCATTGGGTCGAGGAGTGTGGTACAAAAGAAAGAGGCACAGATATAGTCAAGGCATGAGCAGGCGGTAAGGGTGGGAGCAGACAAGGCAGAGTCCGAAACAAAGCAGGAGAAATGGCAACGGGAAGGCAAAACCAAGAAACACGCAGGAGAGGTAGTACAATGGAATGACTAGTGCTGGGAGAAGTGCCCCTAAAAGACCCTTGAACTGAGTTGATTAGCTGGGGATGAAAGAATGGTGCGTGCTGACCTTTTAAATGAAAAGAGGTCAGCATGCGTGCCCCATAGTAGTCATAATAAGAGATGCAGCAAGAAGCAGCACCCCAAGGAAACAGACGTTGTCGCAGAGGCCGAACAGACAGTGTGTGGAACCGAGATAGGTGAGAAGTTGAACAGGCGAAACTGCAGACTTGCAAGGCTCAATAAAGAAGCAGAGAAATATGTGCAGCGACGGACCAGATGTCAGACCACTAATGGCTCACAAACCAGAAATCCCGCCCTAAAATGGTTATTCCAGGGCACTCTGGTGGCATTCCCAGGCAGTCCAGGGGGTCTGGGTTCGTACCCTGGTGGTCTGGGGGCTTTAACATGCAGTTATGTCCTCCACCTCCTCCCAAGTTGAATAATGAGAATGATGTTGACTGAAATTAAGATCTGTTTCTTAAGAAAATGGTGCTCGGTGGGCTTGTTTTTGTAAGATCTGTTTAAACATTTTCCTTTGAATGCCTGGGTTTCTTTATGACCATTTCAATTATTAACACTATAAAGTAACAGAGAGAGAGAAACTTAAAATGAAAACATAAACCATAAACCTATGGTGAAGAGCAAATTACTTAAATGCAAGCTTTAACCTTTAACATACAAGCAACTGAGAATCAAAGTATTAGGCATTAATCTTGAAGGAAGCTGGAGAAAGATTAGCATTTCTCATGTCAGACAGTGTAATATCTTAAACGGATGAGTACACATAGGTGCTGAGACTGTGATAATCTAATTTATATTATAATTAAATCAGAGATTGCTGTTAAATAAGGCCAGAAAGATTACAGAAGAAATAGAATTACCTTCAATCCTCATGTAGCTTGTACTCTTCCTAATCAATACTTATAGTGTATAGGCAGTAGATTTTATAAAGAGGAAAATGTTTTAGTATTAAACTATCCAACTTTTTAACAAAAGATCCTTTTTGGTATTATGCGTGTACACAAGTATCATTGTATCCCTTATAACCCTAGAGAAATGTGGCTAGAATTCAATTGTCTGCTCATCAGATATTTGAAATCATTACTCCACTAGGTGATAAAATCTATGATGGAAAAAAGACATTTCTGAAATATGAACTTGAATCTATTAAAAACAGAATAGACTTAATTCAATTAACATCACTTATTCTACAACGGAAGCTCCTGTCTTTTAATTAACAATTTCAGTACAATAATTAGTTCTGTTGGATAAAATGGTATCTATGGTACTCAAAATTTCTTTGGAGTATAATATTGTACCGTGTTAGCCATAGAAAGAAGTAGAAGACTGAAGAAATCAGGTGATATCTTTTAGAGGTTAACTGAATATATTTGATGGTAAGCTTTCTAGAGTACTAGCGCTCTTCATCAGACATGGTGTTATACAAGAAACTGAACATTCACAGACTTTTATACACGTAAGACAGGGGTCTTCAAGCATCTTAAAATGACAAAATGCAATATAAGTAGAGAAGTGATTCACAACAGGTCTAGACATAAACAATCTGGAAACTTGCGAGGCGTGACAGAGAGATCAGTAATTCTTGTTGTTATCTGCTAGTTATCAGGTGGTGATTTGTGACCCTCACAGTTCATAAGTAGTGTGAAACTGGCAGGAACATATTGCAGAGTTTGAAATCTTTGCGTTACCTTGTATTCCCCTTCCGTTCTCTCCTTCTGCATCTTAAAATGTCGCATTTCAACCAAAACCCTCAAATCTTCAAAAGAGTGGTCTTCTCCGGAGAAACGTGCGGCCACTGGGAGATCTGTCCTGCTATTACTATTAGTGAATCTGTGTGAGTTCATGCGCTGACTGAGTCTCTGCCCTGTTTCCCCCACACAAAGGCCTCTTGTGGGACATTTCACACAAATAATCAGGTATATCACGTTGGAAGACCCGCAGGAAAATATCTCACTAATTCTGGCACCTGCTTCAACGGTGGGATCGGTACCCTGTCAGTGGGGTGGAGGTGCCTACAGGTCTTGCACCTGTTTTGCAAGCATGGTGAGATGCCATTTTTTGTTGGGGTCTTCAGAATACTACGGACAATAATACGTTGCAGATTTGGCAGTTGCTGAAAATAAAGGAGAGGGGAATATTTCTTTAAGTCTGTTGTCCTTAAGTAGCAGAGGTTGGAGTTCCTTGGCAAGCCTTCATAGAATTTCCAGCTGTGGATCTTCTGATGGGCCATAGCTCTTAAACAATAATGGTTCTACAGAAGCAACTTAGCATACAGTATAAAAGGATGGATGCATGATGAAGAGATTAAGCCAATGTTCAAGCCAAACACCAGGAAAATAATTGTAATCTGAACAACTCTAACTAGGGAATTAATATTATTGGTTTGAATTTTAGAAACTGCTGATCTACTACAATTTGACAGGATTTGAAAGACAGTCTCTAGATTTTTGCAGGGGCAATACTCAGGTAATGTGTGAGGAATATATATAACATAAAAGCAGATCATGCTGCCATTGCAGGGTCCATGGAAACTGTCCCTCCCAGCACCGGTGGGTCCCATTCCATTGTTGTGGTGTTTTTCATAATATTTCCAAGAGAAAATGATAGTCCAAAAAATAGACTTGTTGATTCCAGCGCTCCATAAAAAGACTTTTGTGCATAAACAGCAGTTCCACTCATAGTGCGTGCTCACAGACAACGCGTTTCTAACCAAAACGGTTCTTCGTCACGGCCCTTCCTCTCACACAGCTGTGATTTCATTAAAAACCTATTAAAACCAATCAGAATTCAGTACTAGTGTTGAGCGATTATTATCGACAAAGTTGAAATCGGCACGGTTTTTATGTTGATCGGATTTTTTTCGAGCCACACGATATTTAGGTGAAATCCTGCGCATAATTATATATCGCGCCATTTTCAGCGCTTCCTGTATTACACACAGACAGCAATCAGCTTAGAGAATAGAGCAGGTGAGATGGGTGTGCGACGTCATGACTGCTGATGTGTATGGTTGCGATTGGCTAGAAAAAATCCATGACCTCGTGTTTACATAGAACAGCCTTCCTGTTCAGCCTCAGGTGAGTGTCTGTGTATCAAAAGAAGCAGGACGTGTGCTCGGTCTCTCTCAAAACAGCTCAGCGAAAAACTGTCTATTTGTTTCACACAGACAACTATGCCATTAGCTGTGAACATTTAGGTAGATTAGAAATTTGCAGATTTTAGATACTTAGGCTGAGAATTTTTAAGGAGCATCTAGCGTGTACAGCGCGGGTGGTGGGAGGGCTGGGGACTGCGGGCAAACACAGGAAGACAGACAGGCCTCTTTAATAAAGAGAGTGGATTATACTGTGTATTAGACCCTGCAGTGCAATGGGTTTTATTAACACTTTCCTTGGCCAGTTTTTTGGTGAAATATTACTTGTATGTTGTGCAGCCTTTACTTTAACTTTCTGAATACAGCAATTTTGTAGTCACGCAGGTGTATTGATAGTTGCAAAAAATACCTTTTTATCCGTATACATTTCAGATAGGGTTTTTTTCACTTTGGCGCAGGCCAGGGCTTTGTTATAGAGACACCTTGCACTTTAAATATTGATTACTGCAATTTTTGTAGTCACTGCAGTGTATTAATAGTGCAAAAATACCTTTTTTATCTGTATACATTTCAGTATGTGTTTTTTTTCACTTTGGCGCAGTCCAGCTTTGTTCATAGAGCCACCCTGCCTTAAATTTGAATACAGCCTTTTTCGTCACCGCAGGTGTATTGATAGGTGCAAAATATACTTTTTATTATTCGTATACATTTCAGATAGGTGTTTTTTCACAATTGGCAAGGCCAGCTTTGTTCATGAGCACCTTGCCACTTAAATTGAATACAGCAATTTTGTCGTCACCGCAAGGTGTATTGATAGGTGCAAAAAAAATACCTTTTATGATACGTTATACATTTCATGTAGGTGTTTATGTTCACTTTGGCGCAGGCCAAGCTTTGTTCATAGAGCCACCTTGCACTTAATTTGAATACAGCAATTTTGTAGTTCATCGCAGGTGTATTGATAGGTGCAAAAAAATTACATTTTATTATCCGTATACATTTCAGATAGGTGTTTTTTTCACTTTGGCGCAGGCCAGCTTTGTTCATAGAGCCACCTTGCACTTAAATTTGTATACAGCAATTTTGTAGTCTCGGGCAGGTGTATTGTAGGTGCAAAAAATTCCTTTTATTATTCCGAATGTTTTTAAACTAGCTGTATTGCACGTGGTGCGGACCTAGTTTTTTAAATAGCCGAGTTGTACGACAATTGTGATAAAAAAATAGTCTAGCAACTGTTCTCGTTTGTTATTGCTGCAAAACACAATTTCTCATCCGTGTAACTTCTGAATAGTTTCTATTGGGCTCATTGAATCTTCAGTTTGGGCAGATAGCTCACTTGATGATATTTTGTGAAAACAATAATTCCTAGTCCTACTGGGCCAGTTGTAAAATCCTGGGACTGAAGGAAGAACATTGTGATTTTGTCTTAGGTTCTTCCACCAGACCACTTTTCAAGGTATTCGCATGAAAAATTTCAGTTTCATATTTCTAGTGGCTTGTATGAAATTAGAGGGATTTAAGCTATAGCTGTGATCGCGCGCTCAGTTTCGCGCGCGTCTCGCTATAAGACTTTCAATTACTCTTCATACCTTCTCAAATTGTTATCTTTCTGAACAGGGAGCGAAATGCAGGTGGTAAGCGAGAAAAGAGGGGGGGTAGAACATGGAGGACGAGGTACGAGAGAAGGTGATCGCTACGTACCGTGCTGGCAGACAACAAGTCAAGCCAGTGGATCGTTGGTGCAGGACCGGTAAGGCCTGTCATCGCCTTTGTCAGGGCCCTGTGTATTGCTCAGTATACGTAAAGACATGTGCCACACATATCTGTTATTCAGTGTTTTATGCACATACTGCTTCCAGCTTGCTTTCATCAGCGTACCTGCCCAGGAAAGGACAACATATGGCGGCATTGCTTCTTCAGCATCCATCCAACATGAAGCGAAGGCAGCACAAATGTCAACTCGTGTATCCAACACTGTGATAATCCATTTTCTGAAGACTCTTTGATGACAAAATTGCGGGGGGGGGTTTTTTAGGGGGGGGGTCAGACAGCATGTTAAAAGATCAAGAGGCCAAAGGAGGATGACTTTTCTCTGCTCTGACGCCAGTTACTGATGCATCAGAGGAGGAGAAGGAAGCCGGTCAATCTGAAAAAACCCCAGGCGGTCAGCAACGCCTTGCAGTGCCTCTGTTTTGTAGCCCGCAGCTCCTAGATGCCAGATGTCAGGATGACCAAAGGTCACCTGTTGTTGATGATTGATGATGTGACACTTGCGGATCCTACGTGGTCTTTTCAGCCAGTAATTTGATTGCGAGCGGTCACATCACTGGATTGAGGAGGAGACGATGGGGTGTGTTAGAACGGGTCCCGCCTAAGTTAAGGGTGAGGGCGGTCGAGAACTCCGCTGATATGATTCTGCCATGCACGGTCTGCGGGAAAACCCCGCTTATCGCTGTCAAATAAGGTCCAGGACTCTCAAGCCTGGACCTTCTTTAAGGCAAGCCTCTGATTCCACCGGCCACAACGATGCCAGGCTTCCAAAACCACTGTCACATCCTCTGTCTCCACCTTCTCCGCCTCTACCACCACCAAATGTTCCTCAGAGCCATGTCTCTCTGAGTTCATGATCAGTATCAGTCCGCTTCAGCCTCCACCGTCGCCTGAGTACCACCAGCTCCACCAGAGCCCATCTATCCTTCTCCTTCGCCAGTTTGACGACCGGCATCCATACAGCGGCCAGTCTAGCAATGTTGCCTTTCAGGCTGGTGGACACTGATGGGTTCTGCACATTCATGGCCTTGCCTGCCCAATAACAGATAGCGAGCACGGCATTTCTTTTCCAGAAAAGCTGTCCCATGCCCTGGCCAGCCACTGTGTCATGTAAAATTTCATGCGCGTTGTCTGCCATCTGTGTCCGGAACATGTCAATTGACCACCGACACACTGGGGATAGTAAGCACGGCACCTAGGCCGCTATATCTCTGTGACAGCTCACTGGGAGAACTGGGTGAATGTATCTGGTGGTGACGGTGGCTCTCAGGCTCTGCGCACGCTCTTCAAAACCGCAGGGATGGTGCAGGGCTCTTTCCCCCAAGGTCCTCTGGTGGCATCATGTGCAGAGAACCAGGCCGTGTTGAAATTAATCTGTCTGGAGACCGTCCAAACACAGGTCGGAGCTGTGGACAGCTCTCCCGCAACGAGACGAGCGCTTGCTGGGTGACAAAGAACTTGTGCCAGGCAAGCGTGGTGTGCGATAACGGGTCGAAATCTGCTGGCCGCCCCTAAGAATCAGTAGGCTGGAGCACATTCCCTTTGCCTGACACATGTCATGAACCTCGTCGTCCAGAATTTCTAAAGCGCTACACGGGTCTGACTGCTGCTGAGGAAGGTCGAGGTCTGAGTACGCACTTCCGCCGTTTGCACCAGCTTCGCCCGCCTGGGCTGGTTGCAGCGTCAGCTCGGCCTCCCCGTCAAACGTATCATTGTTGACCGTGGCAAACACGCTGGCAATTCCACCATCCACAAGCACAGCTATTGTGGCAGCAGTTGCAAGCACTTACGCAGTACGAAGTGACCACATGGCTGACAAGCAGCGGTTGCGGGACCTGGGGTGTTTAGCCACCGAGAGTGGAGGCAAGGGTGAAAGAGATCTGCACAATCCTTTCCAGTTTTGAAGGAAGCCACCAAAATGGTCAAGTTGCGGACAATGCCCTTGTCAGCAATGGAGCATTGTGGTGATCTTAGTTTGGAAACGATGTTGGACACTCTGAAACATCAGGTTCCCACCAGCGACGGAGGAGGAGATGGACACAGATGCGTACCACGGAGCCCTCTCTCTCCGTCGAATCACAAGGCCAGATAGTTTTCACAATTTTATCGGTCTCCTTTAGGCAGTGGTTTCTGGTCCGTGGACTAAGTGCCCAAGCGGGCATCTCAGCTCTCAGGGTGCATCACTGGAGGCAAGTCTGGGCTGTGTTGGAAGCTGTGCCGGAGGCAAGCGGACAAATAATTGGAGGTATTCCTAGCACGACGTTACCGACGTCCTGCCTTGGAAATTGGTTGGCGCGAATTTGATGGGCAGAGGAGGAGATAAGGAAGATCAGTTTGCTAGTTGCCCTCGACCCTGAGGCTTGGGAAAATTCAAGGCTTCCATCTCTCACATGAGTGCTTGGATGCTCCATTTCCCTCCAACATGATTAGCAATTAAGGCATCAAAATGAACAACAGTTACTGGGTGGCCACCCTCCTGGATCCCCGTACAAACAAAACTCAGCACTTTCCTTCCCCCACCAAATAGGAGAGTAAAATGCAGGAAATGGAGACCTTGCTGATTGATCAAACTGGAGACATCTGTTGCGTTAGATTCAGTTCTTTCAAATGTCACGTGGATACCAACGTCAGCGACAGCTGACAGCAGTAGAGTGCCAAGTAGTTGTAGCGGCAGCAGCAGGCAATGTGCAGAAGCCTAATGTGTGACTTGGCAATCTTTAATTACCACCTCAACAACACATGTAATGCGGGCACAATACAACACATCAGGGAGACCAGCCCCAATTAAGCTCTTGGATGCACGACGTATCTGCGTCTCAACACCGATGTTTTTGGTTGGTGTTCCGGACCCAAATTGACTTCTGGGTATCCAACAAATGGATGAATGGCCCGAGCTCGTCTGCCATGCCATAAAGGTGTTGTCATGCCCGGCAGGCAGCGTCATATCTGTGCGGACCTTCAGCTCAGCTGGTAGGAGTCATTACAGACAGGACGCATCGGGTCTTTCCACAGATAATGTGGATCGTTGACTTTCATCAAGATGAATTCATGCATGGATCTTGATGATGTTGTGGCCCCAATTTCCAAGGTCACCGATTAGTTGTTGGTTACTTCACATTCCTCTTCAACAGAAATGGTCCTCTTGAAAACTTTTTTTTAAAATGATCAGTTCTTACTGCAAGTTTTATTCTGAGTTCCCAAAGTTCTTTTTGCTGGTTTTGCTATGGAGGAGACTGTAAAAGACACAAGGTTTCATGACAAAACCGTATTCATTTACTCACTTATCTTTAGAATTTTTTCGCATTGTCAATGGTTTTGGGTCATGGTGTTGTGAGATAACAAGCTATAATCATGTCCTATGGAACAGGGAAATGTGGCTTTTAAGTGGTATTTCTCCCTCACAATATTTAACAGTGGCTGAGGAAGTCATGTTTATAATTTTTGGGGTCATGTTGCTTTGAAATGCAGCAATACTACAGGTCCTATTCTAAAAAATGTGGTTTCTAACAGACATTTGTTCTTCACAATTGTCAAAAGTGGCTCAAGGGTCATGTTTTGAATTTTTGGGGGCATTTTGCTGTGAAATGCAGCTAGACTACAGGTCCTATTGTAAAAAATGTGGTTTCTAACAGACATTTGTTCTTCACAATTGTCAAGAGTGGCTCAAGGGTGATGGTGCTGTCAGAAACAGGAATAGGTAGGACACTGTTAATGGACACATATTGCAAAATGACTTGTTTTTGCAAGATCTTTAACATAGCTAGCAATTCCTGTAGTGAGACAACCCATTTAATACAATAAAAAAAAAGAGAAACAAAGACATGGTGGGATTCCATCCTATTTTAAAAATGTGTTTTCTAGAATTAAACTACTAAAAAACTTGCATGAACAAAATAGCTGAAACAATATTCCCCTGAATTGACAGGGGGGGGGTACAGGAAGACTTGAATGATGTAGGTTCCAGGACAGTTTGTCAATGTCCAGTTCAAATAAAATGGTGGGTTAAAGACCCTTTTCCCGCACTTTTTAATCTGTGGGTCAGACAGGTTAAGGGACTATATGTGGTTACCAGGACAGATATAGTCAATGTCCAGTGAAACTAAAATGGTGGTTCAAAGACTCCTTTTTCCAGCACTTTTTAATCTGGGGGTCAGACAGGTTTAATGGTCATACTGCGGTACAGGACAGATATAGTTAATGTCCAGTTCAACTAAAATGGTGGTTAGAAGACTCCTATTTCCGGCACTTTTTAAATCTGGGGGTCATGCAGGTTTGGGGCTCATGCTGTGGCCCAGGAAGGTATAGTCAATGTCCAGTTCAACTAAAATGGTGGTTCAAAGACTCCTTTTCCCAGCATTTTTTTAAATTTTGGGGGTTTCGGGACGGGTTTAATGAACAAAATGTGGTACAAAAAAAGGTATAGTAATGTCAGTTAACCAAAAATGGGGGTTTCCCAAAGACCCCTTTTTCCCAAGCACTTTTTAAATCTGGGGGTCATGCGGGTTTTGGGGGGCTAAATGCTGTGGCCGGGGACAGATTTATTTAATGCCCATTGAAACAAAAAATGGTGGTTCAAAGACTCCTTTTTCCGGCATTTTTTTAACTCTGGGGGTCATGCAGGTTTGGGGCTCTTTGCTTTTGGCCCAGGACGGGGATAGTTATGTCCAGGGGAAACTAAAATGGTGGTTAAAAGACCCCTTTTTTCCCGGCATTTTTTAAATTTGGGGGGTTCATCCCGGGTTTGGGCTATGTTTTTTTTTTTTGGGCCCAGGACAGGTAAAAGTCAATGCCCAGTTAAAAACAAAATGGTTGTTCAAATACCCCTTTTTCCCCAGCATTTTTTAAATTTGGGGGGTCGGGGCCCAGGTTTATGGTCATACTTTGGTCCCAAAACGGGTATAGCAATGTCCATTTCCCAACAAAAATTGGTGGTTAAAAGACCCCTTTTTTCCCGGCCCACTTTTTTAATTGGGGGGTCAAAAAGGGTTTTAAGGGTCTTTACTGCGGTCGGAAGTTAAAAGTTAATACCCATTCAACTAAAAATGGGGGTTAAAAGACTCCTTTTTCTGGCATTTTTTAATTTGGGGGTCATGCAGGTTTGGGGCTATTGGGGCCCCGGGGACAGATATAGTAAATGTCCAGTAAAACTAAGTTTGGGGGTTTTTAAGACCCCTTTTTTTCCAGCATTTTTTAAAAATCCCCGGTCTGCAGGTTTGGGGTCAGGGCTGTCCCCAAGGACGGGGATAGCCCTATTCCCAGTGAAACTAAATGGTGGTTGAAAGCCCCCTTTTTCCATAAATTTTTTAAACCCTGGGGTAATGCGGTTTTGGGGCTCATGCGGGCATTCCAGGCAGGGATATTCAATGTCCGGGTTAAAGTAAAATGATGGTTCAAATCATACTGCCTTCTGGCACTTTTTAATTTGTAAAGTCATGCAGGTTTTTGGGTCAGGTTTTGGTAAAAAAGAAGGGATAGTGAATGGGGCTGTGCTTTTTTTCTGTGACTTTTTATAACCAAATGTGTTGCTAATATGTAGCCCCTATCCATTTGAAGGGTTTTGGATGTTAATTCCCAAACTTCTCCCGCCCTGTTTGGGTGTTTAAAAATGAAGGTGTTTTTTCCTCTCCCATTGACCCTTTTAAATTTGGGCATCGGCATAATTATTATCGACATGAAATCGTTTGATTTAATTTGCCCCATATTTGATTTTCGTTCCCCATGGCGATAGTCAACGTTCGTCAACACTATTTTAGTACCTAAATTACTACATTCCCCTTAAATTTTAAAAATTTTCCCTACCAAAAAGAATAGGGAGATAATACGTTTTTGGGATATGCAATTAAAAGGTGATGAAACAACACACAAAGTTATTATAACCTTGTTTTCTAATCCCAAAAGGGAGGGGAATTTGTATATTTAAAAGGGGAATAGTTGTCACTCACAACATGTAATTACGGGTATAAAGGGGAGGAGGTTATCGGGGGAAAAAGAGCATGCCCTAGGGAAACAGGATTATGAGGATAAAATTTAAAGGAAAAGGGAAATTTCCCTAATTGGATGTTAGAAAAGGCAAAAAAATATTTTTTCACCCGAAAGCACGTACTGAAATGTGAATCACAAGTAAAGAGGGAAAAAAATTTTAAACACTGAACAAAACCCTTTTTAAACCCTTTTCAGCAAAGGGGTTTTTACAAAATGAAACATTTTCAACAAATATATACCGATTTTGGGAACAAATCCTTTGCGGGGCAAAAAAAATAGATGGGGAAAAAAACAGGCGGGGTTCCAAAAAGGGAAAAGAACTATAAAAACTTTTTTCCCCCCGTTTCATGAAATTTAAAATCAAAAATAAACAAAAGACATCTTGGTTTGGGTTACAAAAAGGGTTTCATCCCAATTGGGGGAACAAGGTGCTCTTTTTGGGTAAATCCCGGATAAAAAAGGGCCCATTTTTCTGAATGCAAATAAAAACTAAAAAATTTAAAAGCATAAAAAGTTTCATAAATTGCAAAACTCAAAATGAAATTTTAATGAAATAGAATGGACAAAAGTAAAAAAAAAATTTACACGGGAGGCCCAAAAGAAAAAGTAAAAAACATATTCAAACACAAAAACCAGGTTTTAAAAAAAAACAGGAAATTCGAATCGGGGGGCAGTCAGACACCCCCATAGAAAAAACACCCAAAGCGATCCCCAAGCTTTTCACATGTTAGGGTTTTTGGAATTAGTCAGAAAACCCCCTAAGAGATGGAAACCCTGGGAAAAAAAAATTTTTAAACTGCAAGAAGGGGAAATTGGATTTTTAAAACTTTTAAAAAATACACGAATCCCTCAGGGGTTAAATTTTCGAAATGATCTGTTTGTGAAATATTTCCCTTTTAAAACAATCTTTGTAAAAAATTTAGGCCCTCAGAAATAATAGATGTAGAAATTTTATGGTACTAAAATTCTGTTTGGTTTTTAAAATGGGTTTTTTAAATGAAATCACGGGTTGTGTAAAGAGGGGGGCCCCCTGAGGGAAAAAACCTTTTTTGGTTAAAAAAAGCTTGGGCCCGTGAGCACCCCCACTATGGGGGGATCCCCTGTTTTTTAAACAATAAAAAATTTTCTTTTAAGGTGCGTTAAAAAATCTAAAAGCCCATTTTAGGGACTTTCTTTCCCCCTTGGGGAATTTTCCAGTTGCGGGGGGGGGGACAGTAACTCCTTGCGCAGGGGGGAATTTATCAGTAAATGGTAACGGAGATTTTAATTTAACAGGGTTTATGGCAACCCGAAAAATTCCCCATGTGCAAAAGCGGAAGTGGGGGCGGCAAAAAAAAGAAACCGTTCAGCATTCAACACGCAAAGGGAAATGTGCAAGGGTGATTTACGGGCCGGAAAACCCCAAAAGGGCGTCCCAAAAAGCCCTCTAAGGGGATCCTGTTACATGGTTACCCGGTTTTTTCCCCGGAAAAAGGGGAAAAAGTTTTTAAAATAGGGGATTAAAACGAAACTTTTGGGGAATTAGCTACATTTGAACGGGTATTTTTGGGCCCCTTGGGTGGTGTGGGGTGTAGATTTTCGGTGATTCAAGTGTTTTTCCCTTTAATTTTTTATTTCAAAATTTTTTCCTTAATAGATTTTTTAAGGGAATTTTTTAAATGTCTATTTCGATTTTTCCCTCATTCACATTTTTTGTTTTTTCTCACAGGTGAGGGTGGCGGGTCTTAGAAATTCTTTTCAGAGTTTTTTTTCACCCACAGCAAGTGCTGGGGGAAGGGGCCCCAATAAAATTTTTAAATTTAATCAATTTTCAAATGAAAATTTTTATTAAAAAAAATATGTCTATTTAAAAATATACACCCCTTTTTTTTGTACATTTGGCCCCCCTTGGTTACTGCCCAAAAGAAAATTTGTGTTTTTCATTTGGTTACCCCCTAACCAGGTTATTGACTTTTCCCCCGGGGGGGCCCCGGGATTCCAAGACCCCCCTTTAAACCCTAAGTGCCCCCTCCACCTTCCCCCTTCCAATATAGCCGGGACAAAAAACCTATTCTCAGCCGCCCTTAGAAAATAACGCTCCCAGTCTTTGAAAAAATCGCTGTTTCCCTTTTAGTGCTTTCGGGGTCCGATCCCAAAGGGGAAACAAAAGAGAAAGTTAATTTACGGGGTTTTTATTTTAATTAGCTAGCATTAAATTGCTCCATTTTGTACCCCTAACTTTTCCACCAACACCGGTAAACTCATTTTAAATAAATGGGCCATATTTTAAAATAAAACCCTTTAAAGAAAACAATGGGATAAAATTTTCCCGCTGCCATTTGGCCCTTTTTAAATTTTTAGCCATAGTTGAATTTAACCGGGAAGTGATGGGGGGATGCATGTTTGTGGGAAGAAAATTACTTTCCCCATTTTTTTTCCTTAAGTTTTTTTCAACATAAAAAAGTTGAAATTAAAAAGGAAACATCCATCTTTTTATTTTTTTTTTCTTTTAATAGAAAAATGTAAAGAAAATAGGGGGATAAAAAGGGGAAAAATAATGGGGGCCTACTGAAATTTAAATTTCTTAAAAACGTTTTTTCTAGTTTTCCTTTTCTCAAAAGAAATTTTTTAAAATTTATATTATATATAATATTTTTTATAGTTATAAAAAATATATTATTTATATTTATATTATATATATATAAAATTTTTATATATTTTATATTTTATATAAAACTTTCATATTAAATTTTTTTTTGAAAATTGCTGAACCCGGGTAGGCAAGTAAAGGAAAAGAAAAATTTTTTTTGGAGATTTTTGGTTAAAAACCCCGTAAAGGGTTTTTTTTTAAAAAACCAAAAATAGGAAGCAAATTTTGGAAATTTTAAACTTTTTGGGCAAATTACAATTTGCAAAATGGGACATTTTAAAAATTCATTGGTTTTTAGATTAAATTTTTAACCCCCCGGGGGGGTTTTTTTTTTGTCATTAAAAAAAAAATCCGAGGGATATGAACTGGAAAAACCCCTTAAAAAAAGGGCCCCACACTTTTTGGCTGTGCCCTTTGTCACTCACTTTTTTACCGGGGAATTTCCCGGTCTTTAAAAATTTTTTCTTCCCTAGGAAAAAAACCAAAATAATCAATCATTTTAAAATTTTTTCAAAGGTTATCGTTTGACCCCTGCTCATTTCCCGGACTCCCCTCTGGTTCCCAAATAATTTTTAAACCAAGGTGGTATTTTAACCGCAAGTGATGTTTGGACAACTTTCGGGCTGGCATTTTTGGGGCAAAAGGGGGGTAACGTATCCCCCTAACTTGTAAGTTAACCCCCTAAAATTTTTAAAAACAACCCTAACCTAGATTTGGGTTTAGGGTTGTTTTTTTTTGGAAATTTTTCCCAACCGTAATTTTGATTGAACTAAAAATGTCAATTTAGGGCGAATTTGGAAATATGACACGAATCCACAGCACAACACTACACCATGATATAATTTTCCCTAATTTTTGTTTGTTTGAGCGTTTGCTCAATAACTAAAGGGTATTACTTGCCAAAATTTTAAAAAAAACGGTTTTCCCCCAATAAATTTCCCCTAATTTAGTTTCCACATAACCCTGGGAAAATTTTTCTTTCACAATTATCCCCAAAAAACAATTTGAATAATTTTTCAGTTTTAAAGGGAAACATGAATCCTTTTCATGATAAAAACCCTTTTTCTTTTATTTGATGGAAATTGACAAAAACTCATCCCCTAAAAGGGGAAAAAATTAATCCCCCAAAGGGGGCTTTCAAAGGTCCCCCTGCTTTTAAAATGATGGGTTTTAAATGGTTTTTTTGTAGGGGGGCTTAAAAACAGAAAAATAATTTTTAAAGGAAAACCATTTAATGGAAAAAATGAGCTGTTTGGTTTTTAAATTAAACCTTAGAGATTTAATGAAAATTTTTCCAAAATAAATTGCCTTCCCCGTGGGAGGGAAACAAAAACTTTTTGGGGGTAAGTGTTATGTAAAAATTTGGGAAAAGTGTTTCCCCCACTGAAATTTAAACCGCTCCCCAGATATGGGAAAATTTCAATGCCTTTTCTGTCGCTTTGGGAAAAGCTTCAATTAAAAAACAAGGTGGGAAAAAAAAAATATTTTTTTTCACTATAAAATCTTACTACAGTGATGCTATCTACAGTAGATAAGCATTTGAAGTGGCATAGTTTACCCACATTATGGACACCATATCTTCAAGATCTAATGCAAAAATCAATGCCCACCACTGACTATTTACTATTCATCACACTGGTGTCTTCTGATGTGGCAGAGGGGCCTTTGGAAAGCCTTCAAGGTACAGGTGCAACTGCTACGTCTGCATCCCCTATAGCTATGCCCCTGATTTCATCTAAGAAAGCATACTGCATTTTACCAACAGAATATATGAAAGGTGCCTTAACCTTCTAGATATGATTAAAAATGCTTCAATAACTCTTATTTATAGAGGATCTTGCTGGGAGATAGAATAGCTGGAGACAAATAAGAGATTGTCTGTTCTATAATTTCAAATACCACATACAGCTCCACCTGGTCTCATCTTTTATTCATTTTAGTTATACAAAAGGACTCAGCTGATATCTCCTCTTTTTGATCCTCATGCTGGAGTTCAGGAGGTCACAGATTCATGTGAACAGGTGAAATAGTAGAAAATAACATGAAATTGTCTAACCTTCGGGCTATGTGCTAGTCAGATGATTGTAATGCACAGAGACTCTATGGAAATCTATTGAACCCAGAGAAAAATGTATTGCATTGATAAAACATCACATGGCATTTGTTGTTTCACATAATAGTTAAACTATCTGAAAATATGTTATAATCCCTTCCCGATGCAAGGTGTAATTGTACATCATGTGATCGGTAAGAGAATATGGAGCAGGCTCCCAGGCTGAGCCCGATGAATGCATGACCGGTGCCGTTTGTTATTAACAGCAAGCACATGACGTTATTGGAGATAACTCTTGGTTGTTCAACTACTTAGAGGTTGCGGTTAAAGGGGATGTATCACTTCATCAGTTTGTGTGTTTCCTTGTACTTTCAGTTTCTCAGTTCCTAACATCCAGGGGCATTTCTTCACCTCCCAGCTGGGTGTTTCTTAACTGAAGGGGGGATGACATCACCCCCCCCCCCTCTTCACTGTTTGTGCTCGCTCCCGAGTCAGTGTGTTTGTTTGAGATTGTACAGGTTGGATTTGTGTCCTTTTATGATCCAATCCTGCTACAATTGTTGTCCCCTCCAAATCATATAAGTTTGCAATTTATAGCTCAAGCTAGAGAAAATACTGTCCACCTTGGTTAAATTGGAAAGCAGTTCTGTTTTATTAAACAGGAAGTAACAACTTGTATACCCTTTTTATACGTATGAAATCATATGATTACTTTCAAGGGGAGCTGGTTAAAATTTGGGTGTTACTAAAGGGGTTTTAAGATTAAAACCACAAAGCAGATATGTTGAAATTTAAACCCGCTCCCTGCGCGTTTAGTTGGCCCCTCTGTTAGAAAAATATAGTTCCTTTTATGAC